>JARFOC010042952.1:0-23055 GCA_031763485.1 Osmoderma eremita | reverse complement strand
TACACTAGATTGGTCTATAAACCCACCAAGTTTCATTTAAATCGGTGAGACACACTTGCCTGCCTTCCCTTGTGAGTGAATATCAGATGATGTCTGTTAATGGTAGGTGAGCTGCTCTATTCAGGTAAATTGCTTAGTTAGCCTCTCAGCGTCGCTGAAAGCACCCAATCAGAGGAGGTGTAAAAATGTACAAAACCGATAGATTCTAACTGTACGCAACGCACGAGGCATGAGTTTATATCGCAATATTGTTATGTTGTTGATGGACGATTATTACTATATGTAAGTTAATGTTTGGGCAAATATAGATTATGTAATAACCAACCGAGCAGTCCAGCCAACCCAAATATTGGACGTGAACAGACCATAACATGGTGCTTACTAAGCTCGGTATAAAACAACCGATTAAAATTTAAAAAACCAATAATAATCAAAGAGAAATACAATCTGGAATCCCTGTCTCGCAAAAGCACAAAAGAACTGTACAGCAAACGATTGACAGAGAAACTACAAACACTTGGGAACTAACGATGACGATGCTAACGGAAAATGGACAGCGATAGAAAGGGAAGCTATTGGCACCAGATGCATCAATGCTAATGCCCAGATATAAACGAAACCGTGGTTCGTGCCGGAACTTAAAAACCTCGCCGAACAAAAAAGGCAGGTATACCTACAGCACAAGAGCCGTCCATCGCAAGAGAACTACAAAACATATACCGAAACAAGGAACTGAGTGAATGCAGAGATAAGGAAGATAAAAAGGGAATATTGGACAAAATTCATCAGTGAAATGTGATAAAAATATGTACGGAGCACAAAGAAAGATCTGGAAAATGCTGAAAAATAGGAAGAAACCGGTAAACGAATTTGTACAAATGGGGAAAATATCTCTGGAGATGTGGGAGGACTACTTTACACAATTATACCACATGGAAAAAGACAGCAATGTGGAGCAGACGAAAGGGGTAACAGTGCCGAACCCACCATTTACATATGAGAAAGTGGCAAAAAACCCCGGGCTATTCCGAATGAATTACTAAAGTATGGGGGAATCGAGTTGACAAAGCACTTGCCGGACCTATTCAGTGCAATAACGCAAACAGCCGAAATACCAGGAGAATGACACGAGAGTGTTACTATCTCCATATTCAAAAAAAGGAAGGAAAAAAGCCCCGAAAACTACAGAGGACTCTGTCTCTTATCTACAGCGATGAAGCTACTTACAGGCCTATTAAAAACGAGATTAGAAGACCAAATAGAGATCAGGGATGAACAACAAGGATTCAGGAGGAACAGATCCACTACAGACGTTAATATATTCATCATATAGCAAGTGAAAGAAAAAGCCATAGAATTCAACAAATCTACATACATCTGCTTCATAGGTCTGACGAAGGCGTTCAGTAGAGTGCAGCTGAAAGACGTAATTATAGTAATGGAAGAACATCAAATACCACAGGAAATCATCAAGATAAAACAGCAGCTGAACAAGAACAAGACAACAAGAATACGGACAGGAGGCGAAACATCTAAAGAAATACCCACGCCCAGAGGGATCAGACAGGTCGACAACTTGAGCCCATTCTCATTTAATTTGCTAATGGACAAGATAATAAAACAGAACACAATTGGGGAGGAGATACAGAATGGATAATAAACGCATAAGCATGATATGTTATGCGGAGGACGCTACTCTTGTGGCCGAAACGGAGGACGACTTACAAATACAGCTATTTGCCTATTATGTCCATATCGGCTGAAAAGACAAAGTGCTTAGTTTTAGCCAAAGGTCCTGGAAGATGAAGCTAACAGTCCAAGATAAACCAATAAAGCAAGTAATGCAAATCACATATTTACGAGTGAACACATCCAGCCGCCAGAATCTGACGAAAGACCTCACATACCAAATTAACAAAGCAGCCGCAATCTCTGGATGTCTTGTGGAATAGAAAGTAAAACTCGCACTTATAAAACATGTGTACGACCAGTACGGCCACTACGGCATCGAGGCCAAATCAAACACCAACAGAACAAAAAGCAAGATGCGAGCATTGGAAATGAAGACCCACCGGGCCATAGCAGAAAAAACTCTTTGGAATCGAGTCAGAAACGGGGATATTAGACAGATATGCGGAGTCTAGGACGTAGTAAGATGGGGAAGACAAAGAAGAAGACACTGGTACGAACACATAAAGAGAATGGACAAAAATAGAATAGTCCGTATCGCGTTAGAAGGAAAACCGAGGGGACAACACCGGCGCTGCCCAGGAAGGTCACCAAAGACATGGAAGGACAGCTGGGACTCGCTATCGCAGGAGAACGAATTCAATATGTTATACAAAAAAAAACGTTGAACCTGTACGAAATTTATACTATTTTCTTCTATTATAAATTTACCATGGGCTTTATTATATGCCAGACGTTATTCCCGCAAGGTGCCTTATTACCAGGATGAGGACAATGTAGTCTACTATCGACTACGCGTCATTGGTACACGGTGTAGTACAGCCGTCCAGTTACGTACTTCGTATAGATATATGCGAGACAGACAGCCACATCCTACTGTTCCACACCCATTCCCATCTGTCCCATCAACAGTCCTCTTTGAAACAGCCTATACTGTATTTGTAAAATCCACCGATGTTGTACAATATTTAATCTAAATGCATCGATTGCCAATCTTGCAAAATACCTTTTATTCTATGTTAGTCCATTTTATGATACGATAATTTATGAAACGTTTATAATATTCATTGTTTGTCATTACAGTCGCCGAAAAAAAAAACGTGTACACAACAAGGAAAGAAAATATCATTATCAATAACTATTATCGTAAAAGGAGCGGTTGTAAAGCCACAAAGCGTCTACAATTCCGTTTTTATTTCATTCTTGTAAAGTTATTAGCTTGGCCATTGGTAATACGAATTCGGCCACGAAATGTACGTTTTAAATTCATCAATTTCGACCCGGGAATAGCTGCCAAATGGTTTTAAAAACGCTGCGAGATCGCTAGAAAATTTGAGCGCTGTCCAAACAGCATTATTCAAATAGTACGTATTGCGAACGTTCTGAATCATAAAATACAAGTAATCAAAATTTCCTTTTTAATTATATAGGTAACCGGCAACGCCGCACAAAGCAATGACGTGCCTAAATGAACGGAGGCATAATTATATAATTGTCGTACGAAATGAATTTAATTCGTATATATCGCGGCCTACAGCAAAGAAAAAAATTAATCATCGCCAAGATATTTAATTTAGGGATTAATTTATTTTTTTACGATTGGTAACACGTGTTACCTGATTCACAAAGAGGTTATTCTTTCTTCGAGCCTCTAGTTCGCCGTCGACTTCGTCCAGCAGCGCAGACATGGCATTTACAACTATGTACAAAGAATTGAAAAGCTGCTAGTTTAAATGAAAACCAAACATAACACAACCTAATTAATATACATGAATTGTAATATTAAATAAACGATTCATTGGTTTTTATTAATCTACCAAAACGACAGCCAAAAAATTCACTCTTAATTTAAATTCATTCCCAGCGCCATCTATGTGTGTAACAGGTATAAAGTTTTATTTGTGTACGGAGATAGACAGCTACTATGGTCAAAAGTATGTAAGATGAGAAACTTAACCAATTTTGTACTTAATGAGAAATAACATTTATATGTTTAATGACGTCATGTAAAATATGATGATCAATAGCTATTACGCATGTCTAAAATGAGTAAGATGTAATTGTGTTACTACTGCCTGTGTCTTTGACGTTTCTGGTGGCACTGCGCAAGAAATAAAAATTGTAATAATCGACTCAATTTGCATGCAAAAGCGCAAAAAAAGGCGGCAGATGTCAGTGCAAACGCAGGAGGGATATAAAATACATATAAAAAATAAATAAACTATGGTGGAGAGCACACCTGCAGTATTAAAGGGACTCTCGACATTTGGTGAATGATTCGCTCCATCGCCCTCTCGGTCTCTTGCAGGCGATTGCGCAGCTGAGCCACCTCGTCCCCTGCGGACAGGACATATGACATACATGCATGCACGTGACAAAGGTATAGAATGTCGCAGTCGTGTCGTAGGCTGTGCTTATCCCTCCTGCTCTACACGTCACAGATTATTGAGGTTATGTCGGGGTAAGAAAGATATTATTTCGAAAAGATTAAATCAATTTTGTTCGAATAGCAGGGTCGTTTCTTCAGCCGGAAGGAACCGTATAGATATTTTGAAATAATTAATCTGCTGGACCATAAAAAGTGTTTCCAGAATAAGTAAGTTAATGAATACTCTTATGTATATTGCAAATCAGGTACCTGTTATACGAGGGATGTCCGGTTACTAAGGTACATTTGCGCGACACATCGCCTACGTCGCTCCGATCAAGTTGAAACACATTTTAGATGTGCATATGTACTGCATAGGTTCAGAACAACGTGTGCAGCGACAGCCGCACAATGTCAGTTCCGATCGAAACATACTGCAAATTTGAAGTGCGAGTGGTCATTCGTTTTTTACATGCAAATAATGAAACACCTACCGAAAACGGATGGGAATCAATTAAAATCGATACGCTGATTCGAGAAGATCGTCGGTTGAAAATACGGAAAATTGCTTACTGACCACCCTTCCTAAAAGCTCTGTTAGTGAACTAGTATCTGAATTTGGCTATCGAAAAGTGTCCGCGAGATGAGTACCAAAACTGTTGATTGACCAACACAAAATGCAACGAATGGCGGCGGCAATTGAGCTTTTAACGCCCTATCGTCAGGAAAACTGGTTTCTAGAGCCTATAGTTACAGGAAACGTGAGTACACCACCATACCTCTGAATCAAAAAAAAAATTACTCGATGATGTGGAAGCATCCGAGTTCACCAACACCGACCAAATTCAAAGTTCAGCAGTCTGCAAAAAAGGCAATGGCAACTGTGTTCTGGGATATGCAAGGCATTTTGCTCAGAGTTTTTACCACCGAAAGCGACAATCAACAGCGATATTTATTGTCAGATTCTCGAAAAAATACACAAAGCCATTCGGCAGAAAAGATAAGAGGAAGGCTGACGAAAGGAATCAGGTTGTTGCATGACAATGTAAGACCGCACATCTCAAATCAGATACACAATTGGGAAGTTATTGTCCATCCGCCTCATAGTCCAGAAATGGCGCCTTCTGATTTGCATTTGTTTAGGTCGTTGAAAGCTCATTCGTCGGGTAAAAGGTTTGAAGACGACGAAGAAGTTCAAGAGGAAGTACGGCAGTATTTTACAAATTTGGATCGCACCTTTTACGAGGAGGGTTTACAGAAGCTTGTGCCTCGCTGGGATAAGTGCGTTAACATTGGCGGCGATTATGTTGAAAAGTAGCTAACAGTTCGCGCTTTTCCTTAGTGTATGTTTGATTTCTATAAATAAAGTAGTCTGTCTGTTATCTACAAATATACCTTAGTAACAGGACATCCTTCGTACATAAGTACACAAATATTATACGTTTGAAACATGATACAATCAAATAAATTCTAAACGAACTTTCTAACACTGTTGACAATTATTATTTTTCAAATTTTTTAAATTTTATTAGCTAAAAAGTTAGTGGTGAAAACCTACACTCAAATATCAAAATGAGAACTGTCAAAGTGAGATTCGTCAGTTACATATATATTTTTGAATATATACAATTGTCATTTATTCCAAATCTATTTGATCGATCACATTGTATAATAACTTGACATTATTATACAACCTGTATCTAAAACATGTAGTCAAACTATACAGGCGTTTTGTAGGTGTTCTTTTAATGTTTGGGGCGTTCGGAATATTGCAGACAATTTTTCAAGCGTCCATACTGGCGGTTCTTGTGGGTTCTTCTGGGGAACATTTGAAAAGATTCTTCAAATCCTGGTTGGTGAACACCTGATACTGTTCATACATGCAACTTTGGTAATCCGTACATGTGGTATTCCGAAATCGCGACAATCCGAAATGTTGTCTCCAGCGTTCTGTCTTCAGTCACAACGTAAACAGTCGTGTTGCTGCCTGATATAAGACGCGCTTTATGATTACGTGTACTAAGTCAATAGTATTTGTTACAATGTATAAACGAAAGCACAAAACTTGTTTCTTGCACAAAAATATGAAATAATTAAGAAGCTGGATGACGGCTGACCATCTTTACAACTTGCTGCGGAATATGGAGTAGGAAGATCGACTATTACGGACATCAAACACAAGAAAGAAGAAATTAAGGCGTACGCAAAATCGCATGACGAGGAACTACAGGGCATCTGAGCGTGCGTTCACAACGGCGCTCCGAGCCTCGCCTGGACCATCGCCTGCAGCATCGCTTCGCCGCTCGCTGTATCGACTGGCGAATACACTGGTTTTAAATGTGAGTGTTCACAACGACGCTTCGCCAGGAGCATAGCATGGCACCATCGCCAGGTACAGAAGAATTTAGTATTCTTGCCTCGCCTCGACCCTCGAAATATTTATACATTCAAAATGATGCACGAACGGACACAAAAAAATTTATTGCGGCCGTGTCTTTTTAATGAAATATTAACAAACACGGTAATTAGATGAATCGAATCAAATTATCCGACTTTCTTGTAGCTAAATTTGGACGAATTGACAGATTCAATTGTAACCAGTGCCGCATGCTATAGTTAATTATATAATAATCTAACGAAAAATAATTTCTCTTCTTTTAATACCTACGTTTTTAGTGTACCTTCTTCAATAGTTTCTCTTTATTTATTTATTTATTCTTTTGATTGAGATAACTTCTTGTCTTCTCATAGATGACATTTATTCTCTAATTATAAACAAATTTATTATTACTTTTTTTAACCTTGTCCATTTTTCCAAGCATAAAACATCATTATACTAGTATGTCAATTTTTGTCACTTCGTCAAAATATTATATCGTATCGTAGAAGGTTAGTGTAGCAGGATTGAACTATCTGCTCTTTCTTTTCTACGAGGACGCAGACCCGACAAATAATAAACATAAACGCGCTAGAAACATAAATATAGTCCATCATCGTGATTTTAAAACTATCTTTGTGTGTTTAATCACGCCTTAAATCATTAAACAGGTGATGGTATTTGACGAAATGCTTGACCTTTCCATTCAGTGGATGCACTGCAGGTTTTTTTTCGGTTTAATGTAAATATCACTTTTTAAAGCGATATCAACATGACACTTTCTTCATCAAAATTTGAAATTGATGAGAAATCCATACCTATTTACTAATTAATGTGTATACAACAGTCAAGCGAGCGACGTACTATCCCATGTGCCAGGCTAGGAGCGAAGCTCCGTTGTGAACACTGCGTACTATGCTCCAGGCCGGGCCAGGGGCGAAGCGATGGTGCCATGCTATGTACCAGGCGAGGGTCGAGGCGAGGCTCGGAGCGCCGTTGTGAACACACCCTGACATTAAAGAAAGCTGAGTACCCAGAAATAGAATCTGTATTATACACATAGTTCCTGCAACAAAGATACATCAATCTCACGATACGTCACATGTCGATCTTGCAATATCAGTTCACACAGCATCAATATGTTTTGGAACAACAACTGATTTTGGACGGCCGTCTCGAAATTCGTCAGTGAGTGAAGCACGGCCGCGATTGAATTCGCCGTAACACCGGTATACACTAGTTTCTGATGGTGCTTCATCGCTAAATGCCGAATTAAGTTCATGAATGCACTGTTGTTGAGGTAATCTACATTGAAAATTGTAAAAAATAATGACACGAAAATGTTCATGAGTTAATTCTATTTTTTGGCCAAGATGATTTTTTTAAGCCACTGTAAGTAACACAATTATCGCTTGTACGTCAAAATGTTCTGAGTAAGTATACTGCCCAAAAGGTCGAAATTTACGATACAAGTGTCAGTTGTCAGGTGGCAGCATCTGGAGCGCCTATTCCACAAATATAAAAGGCATCCCTCGTACAAATCACTTCGACTTTTACTCAACATCTCTTTGTATAATCCAATTTCGTTTGCGAAGATTCTATTTCTGGAAGTACTACGACAAAGAGAACTTCTAAAAATAGGAAGAATTCTAATGCTGTAAATAGAAAGAGCCAATCAGAGTGCGCTGTTATTATCAAGGAACCTATCAGACCGCACGTACAGTTTTTAATCCTATTAAGTACAAGGAGACAATCTTAGCGCGCCTTTACAATTTAAACTAATGTGAATTTAAATCAACGACAAGCTTCGTGCAGTTGCCACAAGATGTGGCGACGCTGCCCTGATGATATTCCGTGACATTATAAAGAAAAGTCTTATTTTGACGCCTACAAGATGTCTGTATAGTTTGACTACATGTTTTAGTTACAGCCTGTATGTCAATCGTATATTAATTTTTATTTTTATTGTAGTTTATTTAAAGCGTTCGAAAAGTAATGTTTTATATATGTATAATGTATTAATATTGTTATTGTTTTCTTTAATATGAACTGCGTAATCTTCATGAATTTGTCAGAACACTTCTATTTTTTTGATAATTGTAATACTTATTTCAAAAATTAATTTTGAATATACAAGGTGTTACAGAAGCAAAACGCAATTAGGAAACACATCTTTTCAATAATCAACTTATACAACATTTATATTAGTTATTAGTTTTGTTTCTGTCCTCATCACATATTTTACATCGTTTTGAAAAGACGGTTCATATTTATTTAATTTGATTATTTATTTTATACAGGGTGTATAAAAAATATGAAAAAATAGTTCCATTAGTAAGTTATTTGAATGCAACATTGTTTTTTTTAATTTCTTTTACAATCTGTATATAATAAGAATTTTAAAAATTAAGACGGAAAATATATGTACATCATATATACTAATTACAAATTTACAAAATGTTATTAAACTTACTTGTATCGCGTTCCTTCCATCCTTTTAACATTAGATAGCATTCAAAAATTAAAGCATTTTAACATTGAAATTATGCATAATAGCTATATACAAATCATATTTTCATCTGAGTTGGGGGAATTCCCAAACTTTAAACGTCAATTTTACGCTCTAAATCGACAAATAAAATGAAAAAGCAAAACGTATAACCACCTATCTTTCCTGTCGGATCTCTAGACAGCCTGGGAGTGTATCTGCACCGTTCCGATTCGAATACTTCCTTCCGGAAACGGGGATCCGGCTCCACCGGGGGGTACAGTGAACCACCAACGCCATCTGGTTGTTTCTTGAATAATAACTATACAAAAAGAACATAATGAAATACAATTTTTTAAGTATACAAAACTTACTTTCATCAAAGTATACGTGAAGAAAATCACTATACCTATGGTGTAGATAGGCATAATGACACTCATACTGCTTCCAGTCTTTTGAGATGGCGGCACCACACGACCGGCACCTCCTAATGTCGGCCGCATCCCCGGAATAGGTCCTGGCTAAAGTATAATTTTAAAAAATTATAAATATAATTGACATCATTTAGTAAACAGAATTTAGCGATTAGTCACTGAACGCATCTTTTATAACTATTTACTAGCTTCTGGATGAACGCGGCTGTTAAATTCTTGACGCGATATTTAAATCTCACATTAATTTCGCCTTATATTCCATAAAACCCATATTAGAAATTAATAGTTATTTCTGTAGTTTTATAACTGCAACATTTTCCACTAACATAGTTTCAACAACCTATTAAAAATAAATAAGTGGTCGCTGGGAATGCCTGTTGCACAATATTCTATTCCGGGAAACCTCGTGCCGGCTATTTCAAATAAAAATGCCATCGATTTAATCCAAAATGACAATTTGTTTACATAAGAGAGTGAGCGAACACGTTCGCATAAAGTTACATTACATATATCTTTCATAATACTATTTTTGTAACTGACAGTAATATAAGCAGCGTTTTGTTTTTGAAATCCCAAATGAATGAAACTTAAATTTAGAATTTCCTTTGATAATGGAGCAATATGAATACGGAAGGTTATTTTTTTAGGTTGAAGAAGTTATTTTTAAAGATAACACCGATGTATTTTAAATATTTAAATTCCTATATGTATGTATAAACGTTTATTTTGTTAAAAAGTTTATTTTAGACTATTTAGGTAATGAAATGTGTTTTTAATTCTAGGAAATCTCTTCATAATACGTTAATTCGCCTCCTATTGTATACTAATGCAATACTTACTCTGCCCTCAACAATTTTTGGGGGCTTCTTAGAACTTGGGCTTACTCTCGGGATTGCACTTCCTCTTTCTCGAAAAGCCGGATGTATTATATCCGGTCTCATGTGTGGTGGTCGTTCTTGCCTTACGTCTGAAATTTCGTAAAAAAATCATTTAAGGATTTGAATTTGCCACCGCTTTTAAACCCGCCAAACATTGGCAATGGACATATGTTAATGTAAAAAGGAATATTATTTGGCATGTTAATGCAAACACTTGGGATTCCACATGTGTCCATAGTAGTTTATATTTCGCTGGTTCTGAACCTCTAAACCACTTTCTCCTCATTTTATTAATTTTTATTACAGATTTTCCACAACTGTATTAAAAACACTTTTAATAGTCTCAGTTGTACTCGTTCACAAAATATGACAATTTACGTACGTCAAAGTAAAAATTTGACGTTTGAATCATGGGAATTTGACATTCCTCACATGTCAATATAAAAATTTGACATTTCACTTGTTAATTCAAAAATCTGACATTTTGCGTCAATACAAATATTCACTTACGTCGATATAAAAATGTTATATTTCACATACATCAATATAAAAATGTAATATTAGACATAGGTACATCAGTCAAATTTGACATTTCGCATTCATCAATATAAAAACTGGCCATTTCACATACGTCAATATATAAAATTGATACTTGACGTAATCAAAAATTTTACACTTGACATACTTATTTAAAAAAATCTACATTTGACACATCTATATAAAGATTTGACATTTCACATATATACTACGTCCATAAAAAAAAATTGATATTTCACATACGTAAATATAAAAATTTTATATTTCACATACGTGAATATAAAAATCCGACATTTTACATGCGTTAATATAAAAATCTGACATTTCACATACGTAAATATAAAAATTTTACATTTCACACATGTTAATACAAAAAAATAACATTTGACATATCAACATAAAAAATTGACATTTCATATACATACGTCGATATGAAAAGGTGACATTTCACATACGCAAATATAAAAAGTTGACATTTTACATGCGTCAATATGAAAAGTTCACATTTGAGAATTGTAAATTCAAAGGTCTGTGATTTGACATACGTCAGTATAAAAAATTGACACTTGACACGTGTTAATTCATAACTTTGACATTTCACGTACGTCAAATAAACATTTGACATTGACATATCAATATCAAAACTTTACATTCGACATACTACTATAAGAATTTGACATTGTTCATACGTCAATGTAAAAATATGACTTTTCACATACGTCACTATACAAATTTGACATTCTATACATGTTAATATCGTTTTCTTATAAAGCAAGTTAGTTGCTACAAAACGCTAAATATAAAAACTGTGTTAAGTGCAAGTTATCAATAATATTATAGGAAAGCAACACAATAACGAAAAACGTATCAACGCTTGGCATTCCATCTTACGGGATGTCACATTAACAGCAATTCTGTGTGGCACGCCCAGCCTCCATGGGGCTACTCCGTAGTGGTATTTGAGGCACAGCGAACCGTTCAAAGATCGAATCTCGTTCAAGATTTGCTTAACGGTCCGGCCCAACCTGATTGGCTCTTGTAAGACAGCGCTTATATCAATGCCGCATGTTTGTTGCACTTCGTTGTTGCACCTGGTCACTATCTCTTTGCCCGAAAGCGGTCTCTCGGACGATTGTTCGATTATGTTACTGCACAACTCGGACATTATCCTTATCGTGTCGATATCGGTCTCCGAAAACACGTCACAGCATCCTGTGTGTAAGAGAATCCGCCATATATTACCGAAAATATACTATAAAAATAAAATCATCCTGTATGATGTTAATCCTGTATATCGCAATTTACAGAAAGAAATGTTGACGATTGCGTGACTATAATATATTATTTCAACCCTCCGGCACCTAATATAAACACGAAAGCTAATAAAATTGTATGAGAATGCGGGGAATTTGTAAAATTAAGGTTTAGTGCCAATCGAACTTCAAATAACACTATTTATAAATAACTGCATTTGCCTGTTATAACGTTTTGTCTTTGATTCTCTGTGTGATATATGGAAGTGTGAAAGATAACTCAAACTGTTTTTGTAATAACTAGGCGTAGGACATTTCCGGGCGAATACAATTGGGAAGAAAAGTGTGACGTATATTTTGTTTGGAAACCTGCACAGTCTCGCCAACGGCAAAATGTGAGAAGGATATGTAGATATAATTAAACTATTAAAAGAGGAAATAAACACAATATAAAGAAAGATCCAAACATTAATAGGTTATTTCTTTTGTTTGTAAACCTAGACAGCGTAAATTGATAAAAATATCATTATTTTAATCATTTTACGCTGTTGGCGGCACTGTGTAGGTTTCCAAACAAAACAAATCGACATCACCACTTTTCTTCTTAATAGACCAACAAATTGTTATATCCTCCCTACACAGATATACTCGCATATGTGCATTAGGATTAAAGCGTTTTACATAGAGGCCTATTTATAATATTTACCTATAAATTGCATCGTTGTTCAACGGAATAGCCGACTAATATCTGTACATTCTTTAATTATTTAAAGGAAATTAATCCTCCACCTAAAACATAAATCCGATTGATCGCAGCGATTACAATTTGTGTAAATATGAATACACACACACCCTTCCACTGATGCGTTACTACAATTTGTGTGTCGCATGCACCGTACGAAAATGTCTTAACCTTGAGTAATAACATTACGATTATACTATTATAACAGGAAAATTGATAAATTTCTTACTAATAACGGTCATAGAAATATCTATATTTTTTACATAGAATTCTACTGCAATAAAATTGTAGTTTTGGGTTTATTTACAAACTTACCACCGTGCCCTAACCACTCTAGGTAGTATTTTGAAAGAAAATATCACAATCCTATAAAATAAATAATTTTTGTTTTTATTCCTGTAAAATCCTTCAGTTTCTAATAGTTTAGACATAAAATATGTTCTAATAATTCACCTTTAATAACCGATTTGGGGAATTTTAAATACTGCATAGTAATAATAATTAATGGTAGATGGTGTTCAAGTGTTAATTTCAATCATGGTAAGCTCAAAAAAGCATTCTTTTATATATAATACACTACGAACTTTGTTAAGTTAATAGTTTTTTAAATTTTCTTTGCATCATTTTATTCTTACTCGAGGTATTATACACTGTAATGGTAAAACTATACAGGAATTCGAATAAAACTCATTTATTGCATGCACAATCGCTATACCCTAACATATGTTTTCTTAAACTGTTCAAATACCGCCTAATTTTAACCTTGGCACATATTTCACAAATATAAAATAATCTTTCCAAATTACATTATTCGCATTGAATAGAATGTAAAATAATTTCTAAATACGTAAATAAAACATAAAATTAACGGTTATGTTTTATATTTGCATCATATATTGTGTAAAATACGAATCAAGGTTCGTTTATTTTTAATATTTCTGGTACACACGCTACGTAGGTCCAATATACATATGTGACTTTCTTCGATGTAAGCAGCCAAAAAATATTTATAGAAAGAAGTGTATTTATTTCTATGGAATTGCTGCAGCTACATATCTGTGCGGTAATAAAAGTTAAAAAATTCGTCTTTTCTTCAGAATGTTGAGCATCTGAATTATGTCATTACTTACCTGTAGTTTTGTCTATGGGGCTGGGTTTCATGTGTTGATTCGCAGACCCTACTAGCATCGGGTAGAAGACCTTAGGCCACAAAATAGCGAAACACCCGACGACCACGATCAAGACTAACACGGTTTTCCTAGGCCCTATGTCGTTCATCTTTGCCGCGGCATTCGAATAATAACTGCCGGAACTTGAGCTTCTCGTTCGTTCGTACATCTTTTTTCCGCCTCGCTTCGCGTCCTATATCTTTTAAATTACATTAACCACGACATAATTAATGCAATAATTGACGATGAGGAGGGACAAGGTGACGATTATACCTATCTTATAAGCACGGAAGTTTCACAGCGCACATCACACAAAACTCTAGTTTGTTCGAAACGAATTGACTATTTTATATTCCGGTCCGACGAGCCATAAATATATTGATGACGGTAAGTTCGGAGGCGATGCGCCGGTGCCGACGCCGCAATAGACGCTGACGCTGAAGCAGTGGCCTATCTACTTTCTAAATTAATGACACAAGTAAAGGTTCATAAAATAAAAGGTAAAAATCATTGAAAAATATGATATTTTACTGTTTGGGGAAATTGGAACGAATATAATGAAGTAATAAGAAATTTTTTTGAAATCAATAATTGTAGTCGACAATACAGAAATCCGTAATTGCAGAGAAATGTTAATTTAATTTATTATATTTTACGCATTGCGCCGTATTTTTGTAATAATCAAATTATCATATTGATTATAAGTTTATATTGTACTAAATAAACTGTTTCTTTGGATTAAAACAATCAATTTGTAAAAGAAAAAGATGCGTTCAGCCAAGTAAATGATAGGTTAGGTTATATTCCAGTCGCTATAAGGCGGGAATTTAAATACAATACACACCTTGCTTTTATCAACAGTTATCTTTTACAACTGATAACTAAAACGTAAAGGCATCATTAAAATGTAAAGAGATAGGCGAAAATTTTTTTTTACAATGTCATTTATTGACATTTATTTTGTTTATGTTTTTATACTTTTCTAACACAAAAAAAAAACGTTAAAATAATTATTACAAGTACATATGTTCTCGTTGATTTTTAATTAAAATAATTGATATTGGACGACCATTTCAGCCGTAATTAAAGGATTTAAAACTTAATACATAGCTTTAGAAATGTCAAAAACTTGTAGGAATCCTAGTACAAAAGGTATCGTATCAAGTAATTTTATATTTTTACCTTTGAAATGTTATATTGTAGAACGTAATTGATCTTTTAAATTATTTGTTCTCTTATAAGAAGGAAGGTGATTGTTGCGTTTAAAGAAAATCAGCATACTAAATAAATCGAAAATAATTTACTACATCGGTAATCAACAATATTCTCTTATCTCGTAAATAAATATTCAAGGTGAATCAAGGTACTACTTTGATTCCTAAAATAATCAAATCATCGAAAATTCGACAGGAGTTACTATTTATAATATGTATTTAAAATACTTTAACATTAACAACTAGATTCTGGAATACAACAGACGTACTTAAATAATAATAAAATACACACTATCGGTGATAAATTAATTCGTTTATCATATGTGTGATCGGTTAATTATACAATTAAATAGCCAATCCGTACACTGAAACTATGCAGAACATCGTCTTGTTCTCCCAACGCACTGTGCAACTGCCATCGGTGTTGTTGTCCCAATAGCAGGAGCTGGCCGTGTGTAATCCGGCACCGTTCTTCTGCATAATCGTGCAAGTGACTATGTACTTGTAGGCCTTCATCAGCTTCGTCAGTTCCGAAGTGCAAGCTTCGACCACAGCCGTTGTCCAATTGTTGACTTTTGTTTGCTGGTAGGCGTTGCCACCTATTACTGTCTCTATAGCATCTTTGATTATCTTACTGACGTCGTCGACGACGAATTGACCCTCCTCTTGAATATCTTGCTCAATATTCACCTTTTCCATCCTTAGAACTATTTAAAACACTTTGTTTGAGATCACTTAACTGAATAGTAAAATTATTCTGCTTAAATAGTTCCTCTGTTGGTGCAATATGAGTTTCAACAGCAAATAAATTCACTTCCAAATTTAAATTCTAGTATATTCTAAAGTCGACACATACAGCATACAGCTAGATTTTTGACAGTTCCTCTGTCAAAATCGGCTGGCTTAAGAGCCAACACATTTTATGCCAAATACTTAAAATGTTTACTGTAATTATAATATGAAATAATAAGATCAATTTCATGTAACCATAAAATAAGTTTTAATCCTTTGAAGACATCAAATAAAATACTATTTTACAATAACTGATCCAAAATATCTTTAGTATAAAAATATTATTAGACATAAAATACTTTGGATTATTTTCACTACCAAGGATGAATATCCAATCATAATATCGTTTACGTTTGCATATCTTGCTATGTAAGGTTTCAAAGCAACCCAAATTGCGTGACCTGTATTGTGTTCATATCAAATTGTGTTAGAAACACATCTGACGAAAATCCACAGACACCACCGGCACCTTCGACAGCCTAACATTAAATTAACATCGTGAAAATCTAGCCGGTGGTGAATATCATTGAACGACATCATTTTCTAGCGGTAGGTGCATTTAATTGTATATATATTTCGAAAAATATCGATTTGTAGATAAGCACGTGTAATTAACGATGCAACATGGGATTCCAGGTAAACATTCCTCCAAAATGAAAGACGTAATCGACGTTATGGAATTGCAGAGGGAAAAGAACAGGAAGATACAGCTCGACTATAGAAAGTTAGATTTTGCCGGTGGTTTTACACCTGCCCGGTTTATATTCGAGTGTGGCATGAAGCTACAAGGGCAGCCCCTTACTTTGGCGACGGCCGCGATATTGATGCACAGGTTCTTCAAGGAGGTGGACCAGTCAAATTACGATTGCTTTGTGAGTACTTTATTAAAATAGAACCACATTGTAGGAAGTATGTGTATATGTGTTTTTTATGTCATTAGAAAGTTTAAATCACAACAGATTATAGTGTGCTTTGCTTTACACAAAGCAATTGTTACTAGGTTTTTTTTTATTCTAAATTACATTTGATCTAAATTATGTTTTGTTCCATATTTTATAAATATAAAAATTTCTTGTTCATTTTTATGATTCTCTCAGCTTTTCATTTTTCATATCTAATCAAACACAATGACACTATCTGGAATAAAATTGAAATTTTCTGTCCTAGTTTGGTTCAACAAGCACTGTTACCTTATCTAAATCAAAGACGATTTATCTCCAGTCGAGGTTCTCCAAGAACTTATTTTGCTATTTTTAAATTGTACTTTGTCATTTAATTTTCAGTTAGAAACAGTTTTCTTTGTATTGATATCTTATAATTGGTTTAATAAGTGGATTAATATGTGTCAATTATATCGCATTGTTTTCATTCATGAAACATTGCTTGCATAGCAATTTAAAGATGAATATTGTTAAAAAGATATTATGATAGTGCTCTGTCTAGGTAATTTTGCTTGTTATGAGTGTTACCTGGTTTTATACAAGTGTATAAAAACAAGGTAATATAACAATGAATGAGTACTCTTATTCATGTGATGACTGTACATACAGTTACTCAATCTCATATTTGTACAACTTTAGTATCCAAAGAAACAACAAAAAACAATGGTTTTTATAATAATGTTTATTGATTTTATGTAGGAAATTAAGCTTACTACTAATATGAATAACTAATTATCTTTATAATGTGATGTTACTATGGAAATATTAAAATTAAAAGAGAAAACATAAAACAAACAAACAAATTCAAAGTCAAATTCGTATTCATACAAGAAACTCTATTGCTTTTTGAAATATGAAATATGGCACATTCTTAGAAACAAAACAAATGAAATACGTATTGGAGAACTTGTTATTAGTTAGAGTAAGTTGGTTGTCAAATCAAGATTAATTTTGTCAAAATGGGGAGAGAAGGTAAAGTAACCTCTGAAGACATACGAAAACTAATAGTTTTTCATCGCGAAGGCGGCAAATGTTCGAAAGAAATCAGCGAAATCGTTAATCGAAGTCGCTCTCTGAAAATATCCGCGCCAAAATTAGCAGAAAAATTTAATAGTGATACTGGCAAGACGATATGTGCGGAAACAATACGCAATGTTTTGAGAAGGCACCATGGCCGTGTAGCGGTTAGAAAGCCTTTTATTAGTGAAGCTAATACGTAAGCGTTTAAAGTTTGCCAAAGAACATGCATCGAAAAGCTATGACTTTTGGGAAAATGTGAAAGTAAATTTAATATCTTCCAGTCAGATGGTAGACAAATTGTATGGCGCAAACCAAATACAAGCCTCATCAAGAAAAATTTGCAGGCTACGGTAAAATATGGTGTGGGGGTGTTTCTCCGCAAATAGTGTCGCAAATATACATTTTATCTGTGGGATCATGGATAAGTATATATATATCAACATATTAAAACACAATTGAAAAGTAAGTGCCAATCGTTTGGGTATAACAGATAGATTTCTTTTTTACCAAGCCAACGATTCCAAACAAAAAGCCGAAGTAACAAGATTATGGTTACTATATAATTGCCCAAAAGTTATGGAAACCCCCACAATTGCCAGGCATTAACCCCATCGAGAATCTTTGGGCTGAACTAAAAACTCAAGTTAGAAAATATCATATTTCTAATAGACATGAGCTTAAAGAGAAACTATTGTTACCGTGAATAACCTAGACAGGAATAGGGAGGAGCAGAGAAAGGGAATTGTTGAGACAAGAACGAGAGTTATTGAGGCGAGAAAGAGAGTTACTACAACGCGAGAAGAGATTCAACGAAAGAACGTTAATGGCCATAGTGTACATTATCCTCATAATGCCATGCACGTAAAACCAGAATTGGAGTCAGGAAAACCAAATTCGATTAACACTTAACAATGAATAACAACGACGGAAAATTTAGCCAATATTTTCAAGTGGGATGATAAAACATCGCTGTTTAATGCGATAACCAAATTAAATGATGCGATGCTGCAAAAATGTGGTTTTCGAACGGAAATTATTTAAACAGCAGTTGATACTAGATTTTCCGATTGCAACTGATGATGCTGATATTCATTTTGAATTAAGTAAACGCAGAAAGTAAGCCGATGAATCATACGAACACTATATTTACAACAAGCTATTGCGGCTAGAGGAAATTTCGGCTTGAGTACCATATTAAAATATATTATAGGAAGAGTTTCTGATAAAGATTTAGCGAAGTTGTTAGCAATCAGTAGTCCATACGATACAGGCGATTTGTTGATTAAGATAAAGAATTTCCAAGGTACAATACGAAATTTCCAAGGGAAATAACCAACGGTATCAGCTCATTCATCGACGAGTAAAACGCCACACACTCAGATGGACAGAAAATGCATCAACTGTAACGAATTAGGCTATATTTAGATAAAATGCCCCAAACCACAAATAAAAACGCGTTGTTTTAAATGTGAGAGAGTTGGTCATATGGCTAAAGATTGTCCATCAAGAATTCCAAGGACCGTAAATAAAATCGACCGAGTACAACCGCCAATTATTCAGCATAAACGATGGAAACGTCATTTCTTTCACAGATCTCGGCAGCGAGGTAGTTACCTCAAGAAAAAGCGACGCCTATGGATTAGGATGTAGATATGAATCATTTAAAACCTTACTAAGAGGTTTTGGTGGAGGAACGTACGAAACAATTGGAAAATTTGAAAGTGTTTGGAAGATAGATGAAATTAACATTGACACAGATATTTACATTGTGCCTGATAGATACCAAGAAGATGCAATTATCATTGGAAGAAGTGCCCTGGATCACGGGTATCAAAATCGCAAAGGAAGGCCAATGGCTGAAGATCGAGCGGATTCAAGATAATTGTGAGAATAGAGAGGAAGCTATGGAGGATGATGGAATGGAAGAATTTGGATCCGAGAGTATTGACAAGACTGATGTTACGAAGGAAGTGGAGGTTCTAGAGTAGAATGAAGTATCAGAAAAGGCGGAGGAGTAAATGTTAAGGAATAAGCCGAAACTCATGAAGTGTTCTTAACGTAAGGATCAAAGAATCAGATTACCTAGTAAACATACAACTTCAAGATCCAAAACTGAATGAATTCCGAGAAATCTTGAAGCGAAATCCTGAAAATAATATGTAAAGACAAGTCCATCATGACTATAAGCTGAAGAACAACCCATTATATCGTAAAGTCACTAACGGTTTGAAGTGGGTAGTTCCAAAGGATGTACGATGGAAGATCAAGGGCTGTCATGATGTCATGGGTCATTTCGGGTACGACAAGACGATAGCATTACTATGCAAAATTTTGTTTTTGATTACATTATTATGACACAAAAACAGTTATTGTACTTTAATTGAAGTATCTTTGAATTCCATTTCTTTCTCCGCGAAACGCGCCAAATAAAATATTGGTGATTTCTTGAAAACGCCAACTATATTCTCAATGTCGCCACAGTTCTAGTCTTAAATCATCGAAATTCCCTATGATTGTCGCCGCTGTTCCGATAATTGCTGAAGCGAAAGCGATAGTCACACAGAGTGCCGTTTATGGCGAGAATCGCCAGCGGCTCTCGACATCGATGCTCGCTTTCAAGCCGTCGATGTCGATACTACACAGAGTCCCACTGCAGTATTGCGTGATGAAGCATTACAGAAGATAGAATTAGGACAGACAAGACAAAAAGAACGATTTGATGCACGCGGGAAGGAGACACATAAATACCAGTTAGGGATTTGGTACTGATTAGAAGAGAACCAGCCGCGAGTGGTGAATCTAGGAAATTAAGGCCGTTATTCGGAGGCCCCTACGAAGTGAATGAGATTCTGGAAAATGATCGCTGTCGACTAACTGACGTTGAAGGTGCTGAAAGAACACTGCGAAAGTTCAACTATGTTTATTCGTCTGATCGCATGAAGTTGCTGTGCCAACCATTCGACCGCGCGTTCTGCGAGCCCCACTCCCAGACCCGTTTACGGTCGAAAATGCCGCGAAATATTGCTTCAAAATTTTGACGTCCGCGAACGGAATTCGTCTGACGTTTCTCGAAGACTGAACGATCTGACGGCCAGCCAATGGGAGAGCGCTGGCCGCTCGGTGCGCTATCCCGCTGGGGGCGATAAATACTTCCGGGGGCAACTCGAGGGCCCATCGACATTTAAATACTCCCTTACAATATATATAAATCCCCGCAATCTTGAAAAAATACTCCCAATCCGAAGAAAACAATTCCCCGAGCGGCCGCGGAAGGATAAGTTTTGGAATTTCGTACGTATACGGGCCCATGGGATGCCTTTAGTATATATAACGCCTTAGTTTAATAAACGAACGTTCTAACACTATTATTACGGGAATGGAATAATATTTCCTCTAAAAAACAAAAAGGCTGGTGCAGTCAATGCAACAAGATTAAAGCAAGATATAAAAAATAGAGGAAATCATACGCGCGATTAATCAATTAATTAATGTATGCATTTATTTAAAAAATTGAGTTGTTATCAGATTGTACGAATACGAATTTGACATTGAATTTGAACAGTATTTTATTTTTTCTTTTAATTTTAATATTTTTATAGAACGTCACATTATAAACACAAATAATTATTCATATTAGTAGTAAGCTTAATTTCCTATATAAAATCTATAAACATTTTTACAAAAACCATCGCTTTTTTATTGTTTCTGTGGATATTAAGGTTATACGAATACGAGATTAAGTAAAATTGTACATTGTTTTTATCAATCAATATTTGCGTAATTTTTTTTTGCGTAATCCTTGCGTGCATAATTAAAAACTTTCTTTACTTATTTGCATACTAGTAGTATGTAGGTTTCTTCGAGTTCATGTTAGCATTATTTGTATTTTAAAATATACATAGGTGTAGAAAGTTATATCATTAACTATAGGTGTGCTTTACTAAAACATTGTATCTTTTCCTAAATTATTAAATTTAATTAATCTTTTCAAATATTATGCTTTAAATAGAGTATTTTGGTTCTTATTTTTAACACGAATATAATATAAATTTCTATTCAATCACAGCTCATAGCAGCCTCCACACTTTATCTGGCCGGCAAAGTCAAAGATGACCCTCTCAAAATTCGAGACATCA
The DNA here is from genome assembly GCA_031763485.1 of Osmoderma eremita. Lineage (NCBI taxonomy): Eukaryota > Metazoa > Arthropoda > Insecta > Coleoptera > Scarabaeidae > Osmoderma > Osmoderma eremita. The sequence continues at coordinate 1,017 of JARFOC010042952.1, read as the reverse complement.
TCAACGTAGCTCATAATACCCTCCACCGAGGCAATGGCCCCCTAGAAATCGGAGATGAGTACTGGAACATGAGAGATGCCATCGTCCAAGCAGAACTACTCATCATGAGAGTGCTCAAATTCGAAGTATCCATAACTCATCCGCACAAGTACATGTTGCATTACTTAAAATCGATGGAAGGGTGGCTGGGGAAGGAACAGTGGAACTCAGCCCCAATAGCAAGAACTGCAGCCGCCTTTTTACAGGATTTCCACCACGATCCTTCCATCTTAGATTATTCCCCGCAACACATAGCCATAGCTTGTATATCTTTGGCCTTACAATGTTATGGTGTTCGTTTACCGTTAGTCGAAGATAACGATGACGAAGCCTGGTATTCCGTGTTTGTAAAAGACCTGCAGAAGGACAGGCACTGGGAGATTATGGAGAAAGCGTTGGAAGTGTACAATAAAGAGCCTGAGACTTCATAAATGGAGATTTCGACAATTTTTTTTTCTCTTCGAGTATCTGAATTGACCATGATTAAAAGAAAAGTATTCTATTTTTTATTATGTGTTGTAAGAATATTTAGTTTGAAATTATTCCATTTCAATCTGATTGATATAAAATAATATTTGATATATTGAAATAAAAAAAAGATAATGAAATTTTGCGTTTTATTGTTATTAATTACAAGGAAAATTAAAAAAAAAATTATCTGTGCTTCCTTTTTTATACGTCAAACGTCACTTTGGCATTTTAAGCAAAAAATGTCAAAATAAAGTAATTTTATTTTTAAACAACGTTATATAGTTTCTAAATGTTTAATTGTAGTGAAATTTTCGATCCGTTGTAATAAAACATAAGTTCATTGAAGTTCTACGTTTATTATTTTATGAAAAGAATAAAAATCAATGCATTTATGATCTTTTTTTTGCGAAAGCTGTCATCTGTCATTGAATATAGGTTTGTTCGGACCTACAGTTCCGAACGGTTCTCTGATTGATGAGCTTGCGCAATAAAATTTTCACTGTTCGA
>JARFOC010042943.1:0-23066 GCA_031763485.1 Osmoderma eremita | reverse complement strand
TTAATCCTATTCTCTACAGATTTGATGATGTCGTCCATAGTTAGTACGAAGAGTGTCGGGCTTAGTACTCCTCCTTGTCTTAAGCCATCGTTTATACCAAAAAACTCTGGTTGAATATCATGATTCCCAACATAGTTTCTATTATTGGCATATAAGTTCTGTATGCTCCTTAACAATTTTTGGCCAATGTTTCTACCTTTTAACCCTTCCCATACCCTATCAAAAGCCTTCTCTAGGTCCAAAAACGCCAAGTATATCTCTGCACCCTTTGCTCTAATTTTCTCCATTAGCTGCTTTAGTGTGAATATGTTATCCTGTGTGCTTCTCCCTTTCCTAAAGCTGCTTTGGGATTCGGCTATGTGTTTTCCAGTTATTTTCGTTAATTTTCTCTCCAGTATGTACTCGTATGTCTTGGACACAATACTCAGTAAAGTTATCCCTCTATAGTTTGTACAATTCCGGTTGCCTCCTTTTTTAAATATAGGTGTTACTATTCCAATTTTCCAGTCATGGTGGTATCTTCGCATAATCCCATGCATTGTTAAATAAAAGTGTAACTATATTTATAGCATTGTCTCCTAAGCTCTTAACCATTTCTGGTGTAATACGGTCGTGGCCGGCTGATTTTCCCTGTTTCAACTGTTTTATGGCCTCAACTACCTCTTCTCTTTCTATGTGTTCGTTTTCTGCAAAGTTACCTGGCTCGTATCTCCTCTCTTCGTTTCTTGTTTATTATTAATAGCTAAGTTTAAATAAATGGTTTTTATTAGATATACGAGAATGACAGACGAAAATGCACATTATTAACAATAATAAAATTAAAATGAAAACGAAAGAAATTTATCTTACGATAATAAACTTAAATTTCATTATCCTTCTTCTAACAACGATTTATAGTTGTATCAAATAAATTGTAACTAACAGTATAAGGGTAAGGTACTACGGCAGAACCAAGAAGATCTATCGAGGATGGTACTTTATTCGGAAATCGCAACACGATTGAATACGGAGCAAGGGAAAACATAGGAAAAACCCACAGAGGGTAAAAACAGTTTCAAATGCACGTTGGGGACCTTCCCAAAAGCGGAGCTCGTTTGAAGGCTAAACCGCACATCATTTTATAAACACGTTTATTTGCATCTCGGCGTTTAGCGTAACGATAACAAGAATTAGAGCAAATAGAAATTTCTGCACAAAATACGCGCTGTGTTAAAAAAATAGTTAATGAAATAATGAAAAATCCTGTGTCGAGGCATTTGCAGCGTTGAACGTCCTTTACTGCTTAAGTATCAATATTGATTAAGATCTTTTTCTTTGCATCATCTTAACTTCGCATAGAAAGCTTATTAGCCACAGCTATGTATTTTTAGATAAATGTTTAGGAAAACATCTTCTCTTTGTCTAAAGCAAAGTCATTCTTGTTGATTGTGTTCTAAAATGTTCTGTCGTGCATTCATGTTAGTTTACCCTTACGAAAAAGTGATTGGTTTTATGTATTAAATACATATTCTTCAAATCAAGCCAAAATTATTGGCCTAAAATATTATTTATACCTATTTTCATTCTATTATACAATAGTTATAGTTAGTTAATTATAATTACGTGTGCAGTAAAAACTTCATTTAAACAATAAGATATATATTTTGTGTCCAGTAAATAACAATATCTTCATTGAGCATGGAGGAAAGAGGCAATGACCACCGACCTAGAAATAGAATATGAAGAAATAGTATGAAAAGGAGATCGAACTATATGTAAAAACTACAGATGAGCAATGCTATTGAACACGTCGCGTCGTATAAAATATTCACCTCACTAATTAACCACCGCATAAATATATATATATAGAGAAGCAAAGCTAGTGTAGTAAAGTGAAAACACAGAAGTACACATACGCCATATGGCGCAATGAACCGGCTTGTTACATTTGCCGACGGTGAAGTTCTTTCAATTGGCGTCGTGTTGCTGCTGTTGTTTGATATAAGCTAACTAACCTACTGACTAACCTAGTAAGCCTTGATATATTTTTGTGAAATTTTGAGGAAAGATGTATCTTGAAGAAAAAAATTTCAGAAAAATTATTCAGTTAATGGTAGCTTTGGCAATGAAGTGGAAATAGTAATGGTGTCGGGCTTTGTGCCTGTTAATAAAATACAGTACAGTAGAGATAATAAGGCAAAAGGAACTGTTAACCCCGTTCCAAGAAGAGGTCAAGTTGAGAATTCAAGTATCTCCGGACAGAAGACTAACAAATACAAAGGATGCCTGCATGACCATTTTAGCTACCGTAATTGTCCAGCTATAAATCGGAAATGCTATTCGTGTCAGCAAATGGGTCACAATTTAAAAGATGAAGTAAATGCTGAAGAAAATAGAGATACCGAAGAAGAGAATTCATTAGAGTTAAGCGCTCTAGAGGAAGTAAAGTCTGAAGAGGGTGAGTCATATATTCTGCTTGGTTTAAAAAGTTCAAAATCTACCGAAACTGTAAAAGAGAAATTATGTATAGAACAGAAACCTATAATTCTTCTGAAACTCAGGAGCGTGTGAATCTGTTATTCATGTAGATGATTGTAAAGTTATATTGTCCCATGTTAACTTAGAGCCTGTAAGTTTTAAGTTAAGAGTAGCAATAGGTTAAAATATGTCTAAATTAGGTCAAACACTAGTCAATGTTGAAGGTAATGGTGAAAATTATAATTTATCTCTGGTTATTTTAGAGGGTAAGGATAACTTTACACCCTTGTTAGAGAGAATTTCGAATGATTTTAATCCAATAATGTGGACAGATATTATTAGTAATGTAAGTTGAATTAAATGCGGTCAATTTATTCAACTTATTGATCGCCGATGGATTGTCACTTGTATCAATTGTCACAACGACCGAATTTAATACATCAAAAACATTTTTGCGTTTAATCTTATGAAGGTGATTCCTTAAATTCCATTTACTAAGCTACTAGTGACAAAAGCTACTAGTAAAGATTCACTATCCAAAATTATAGATTTTACATTTTCAGGTTGTCCAAATTATAATAAGGATGATAATCTAAAACAATTTCTCGTAAAAATGCATGAACTATCATTAGAAGATAATTGTCTAATGGTTGGCAATAGATTGGTTATTCGCAGGTGTCTTCAAAAAGACGTGTTGGAGTTATTTCAGGAACAGCATGTTGGAGTAGTGAGAATTAAAATGTTAATGCGGTTATATTGTTGATGGTCAGGCATTAATGAAGACATTGAAAAATTTATAGGTTTATGTGAAGTATGCCAAGAAAACCGAAACTTTATTAACCACAATAGTTTAGTTAGTTGGCCTGTGTCCATAAATGCATTTCATCGAGTTCATATTAAACGTTCTTCGTATATACCATTACACCTTTTTAATTTTCGTAGATGGCAACACTAAATGGATTAAATTCATGAACAATGCAAATGAAACCGTGTTGAAACTAAAAAAAATATTTTCTTTGTAGACACTACCTGTACAGGTAATATCAGACAATGGACCACCTTTTAATTGTCCTTATTGCCATGCAAATTGTATTTTACAGGCAAAATCTCCACCATACCACTCGCAAGGTAACGGTAGTGCAGAAAGAGTCGTGCAAACAATTAAGAAGGAATCAAAGAGAGCATCATTCCTCGATAAACATCAAGACAGGGCAAGCGATTTTCTATTTCTATACGGATATACACCCGTTACGGTAACGGAAAAGCCCCACTAGAAAATGTGTTCAAAATGCGACCTAGAACTAGGTTTAACTTACTTAAACTCTATTTTGAGAGAATTGCCGTTCAATACAGTAGCAGCGGCGGTCATGAAAGAAAAAATCAGTTATATTCCTTAAAAGTATGGGAGAGAAGGATCTTAAAGAAAATTTTTGGTGGAATTAGGGTGGTGCAGGAATGGAGAAGACGGACTAGCACGGAAATAGCGGAATTATATAACAGACCCTCGATAATCCAGATAGCGAAGGCGCAAAGGGTCAGATGGTTGGGTCATATCGCAAGAATAGATGGGGGGAGAAGGTACGAGGAAAAGAAAAGGACGACCTAGAAAAAAAATAGCTATGGAGGGTTAACAGGTTCAGCGCCAAGGGATTTCGAGAAAATAGTCACCTTAGACCAGATTGTTTTTTTGGTGATTTCTTATAGAGGCTTAGAAGAGAGAAATGGGGAAACGTAACCAGGACGGTAAATGAACGAAACCTATAACTTGATGAAGCAGCTGAAGAGAAGATACAAAGTGATTTACCGTATGGAATGAAGCTGAAGGGTTTCGTATAACATGCATATAAAATTAATATTAAATCACTGGGACGGTGTTAGTTGTCCAATCTTTTATATGCCAATATCTCCAAGGCTGCATTAAAGAGAAAATTTAAGTTGCACAATACATTGTACATATTCAACATGCTCCTACGTATTCCAACTTTGGAAGACGGGGGACATTTTACCATTATAGGAAATTAATGACGTTCTGGCTAACAAAGGAAGAAAAGTCTTTAAAATAGGAAGGGCGCAAGAAGAAGTAATTCAGTATTCCCGAGTATTCGCGCTGACGAATGCTTGTGGTCGCTTTAAAATGCGGGTACAGTGCAAGCCACTAAGTGCCATCAAGGATAATAAGATTACTACGCCTTCTATTCAGAGAACGCGTATGGTATTCCCCGCAATTTATTTAATCTCCTCTTTCTTACCGGTTATGCTTGGTCTACATCCGTTGAAACAATTCAGTAATGTGTGGTTTAAATAATTCACATTCTGCATGCACAATTAGAAAATGCAGGAAAGATTGAGATTTATAACTATTACGAATATAAAAATTTTAATAGTCTAGTTATAGTCGGTTATCATTGTCGAAATGGAGAATTTCAGTGTGCAGTAGTTACAATCTAGGCTATTACAAAATAAAAAATTGCTTGCTACTTTTTACTGCCGGGAATAAATATTCCGGGATAAGATGTATATTAACTTTCCTTGTACAGTTTACTAAAACGATAATAATTTACAAAAGGCTATAAAACAGATATTTTATAAGGGGACCCTGTTTTTCATTCCACTCTTGAGCCACCTATATATTTCTTATATGAACGTCAAAACCTGAGGAAAGTAAAGTAACGTGTGAGTATATATCAGCATAAAACTTTAGTTTGTATTTTACGATCTTGCGAACAGTAGATTATTCCTATAAGGTTACTCAGAACAAAAATAAATTTAAATTTAAAGATAATAGGTCAACTGTGTCAAAATAGTTTACTAAACTTAAAGTTACATTATAGTAGGTACGTACTATCTAAAAACTTATTAGATAAGACATAAACTAGCATCAATAGCAACACGAAATCCAGTAATACCACAAAATCCAATATCATTGCAGGAAATATTAATAAAAAAATAAGAAAATATTTAAAAAAATTAAATGGTTATAATACTGCGATAATAAATAAAAGAAAAATAAATATGGTACAGGGTCTTTTTTGGATTGTAAGCTGGTATACCGTATATTTAAATTTAGTAGGTTGGTTCGGACCTACAGTTCAAAGTAGTTCTCCGATTGATGTGTTTGCGCAATGAAATGTTCACTAGTGGAGCTCCGTAGTTTTCCAACTTGAAATTCTAGAATTTCAAATTCCGTTCCGACCGTCAGAACTACGAATTCAGAACCATTCATTCAGTTTTTGCTAGGGAGGAAGTATTTGAAATTGTAAGTAGTTCTAAACATCCAAAACAATTTCTGCCAATATCTGACACGTACGTTCAAATGGAAAGTATATTAATATATGTAAAAATATATAAATATATTTTTGGGATCACACAATACATGTGATTGTGTAGCCACAGACATCCTCACGCACTGACAGGTGTCTAGGGCCACTGTCCCTCATCAGTGCAGGGAGGAAGTGGGCTGAGGTATGTAAATATGGCAATTGCACATTTTGGAAAATTCACTTTAGTTCAACAAGCTGAAGAACAAATTGTTTGCCTTACACTCTTGTGCTAGTACAGATTCATTAATAAATATAAGAAACTAGGTTCTGTTTCTTTTTCGGAAAAAGTTTAGAGTATGGCGATAGCTTAGTTTTTCAATTTTCTTTTAGAAAGTGTAGATGACTTTTCTTTGTAAAAGAATTGTGAGAAAGCTACATAGAGTCACAATTCAATAAAACATACATACTTTGTAGATTATGGATAAATCTCAAAATAGGTATTTTGAGCAACATCTACATGGATGAATTTGAAGATAACGCCATAAATACATAAATCAAAAAGCGAAAAATGTGACCCAGGTATGTAGATGACACATTCGTAGTATGGGCATATGGCGAAGAAGCCTTAAACGGATTCCTACAACATCTGAACAATATAGAAGACTGTATCAAATACACTATGGAAATGGAAGCACAAGGCAACATACGTTCTTGGATGCCCTTGTACATAGGAATATCAACGGCACAATCAAGACCACAGTGTATAGAAAGCCTACAGGACAATACTTACATTTTGACTCCAACCATCCTATCAATGTAAATAAAAGTTGGAGTACCCAGATGCCTATATGATAGAGCCAGGAACATATGCCCAGGAGAAGATAGGAGAAAGAAGTTCCACAATATAACAAACACACTAAAAATAACGGTTATACGAACAAGACGCTGGCAGAAGCAAGAACAAATCGGGTAGCACAGCAGGACCAAATCTCAGACCTACAAGATAAAGCCTGCATGACATCAATCCCGGATGTGAAGGGCCTATCAGAAAAGGTTAGGAGAATAGGTAAAAAGTACAAGGTTAGAATAGAGCGACCCTAACCAAGACAAAGCCGGCTAACGAAAACCAAAAAAACTAGAAAATGTATATACCAAGTGTGAATGTTGAAGAACATACATCCGAGGAACAGGCAGACCCCAGCAAGTCAGAATCAAAGAACTTAAAAAACTGGTTCGACTGAGGGAAACGGAAAAATCGCGCTTGGCAAAACATGCTTGGGAAGAAGAACACAGGATTGCATGGGACAAAGTGACAATCCTAGTAAGAGAGCAACATTACTTCAAGAAAATATTGAAAGAAGCAGCATATATGGCCCGCAAATGCCATAACTACACCAAGCCTGGAAATAAAAGATGTTTGGTTACCAATGATTAAGAACTGTATAAGAAGAAATCCGACAACCACGATACGGGAGACAGAATAAATAGGAGAACGCATAAGGCTCTGTCAGTTGTACATGAGTTGTCAAAAATTTGTTCTCAGATATATTTACCAGAATGGATTTGATAAGAAGCGCCCCTTATCAAGACTACCTTAAGGACGGAAATAGACAAATTGCCGAAACGTTTGATGAACAAAATCCAACAAACGATCGAAATAGTCCAAATAATTCAAATGGAAATTTTGTTTATAGTATTTTTCTGACGTTTTTAACACGTATGTTTAACTTATATTTAATAATAATACGCGATTATATATAATTTTATACTATTTATTTTAAATATTTTAGAACCTAATAGAGTCCAATAGTAGTGTCGTGGGGTGATCCCAGTACACAAATTCTACTTTTTTGTTACCAATATTATTTATTACTGCAAGTACACGATTTATTTTTTTTTCGTTTTATTGTTATGTATTGTAGCTTCCTTTGCATTTTCATTTCTTTTCACTTCCATTGTGATGGATACAAATAAATATAATAAAAGAAATAAATAATAATCTTGAATACCCAACAGATTTAACATAAATAATAGGGATATGTGTAGTGTATAAATGCCGTGCAATTTAAACTAATTATTAATAAGTTTTAATAATAAACTTAAACGTAAACTATGAACATAAGCAGCTGATGCTGTTTCTATAGTTAAACAGAGTAAGCATGCAAGAGACTATGCAGTGGTGCTGTACTTGGACGATGAAATGGGTCCATATTTGTGCTATTGGGATTCCTACACAAATGACTAAGCGGAGCTATAAGTAAAATATTAGTCCGTACTGGTGGATCATTAAAAGTGTCAACAGACCTGCGATCATATTGAGTTGAGGCACGATAAAACGTACTTGATAAAGGATAGACGGCGAGTTAATATCATAATTAATTAATTTAGTAAGAAACTTCCCACTAGTTATGTTTTTGCGGTGAAACAGTGACTAAGAGTTGTGCCGTTGAAGTAAACTGCCATAATCAGTATCATGAGGAGGATAGATACCGTCATATTTATATGAAAGGTATTTAAGAAATCTATTTTGGATTCATTCAAGTAAAAAACCTTTATGAGTTATTATTTGAATTTGGATTAATTTCCTAAATACCTAGTAAGGATACCAAACCACAGGCGCATATTCCATTTTGGAGCGAGCAAAGGAGTAGTATACAAACTTCGGAAAAATTCCTACAGAAACAAAGTGATTTAGAAGCCAAAGAAGACATTATAGGCCGTAGTTGTCTAGTGGGTTGGCTACTAGACTACTAAATTGAAGGTCCCGGCCGATTCCCGGCCGTGCCAATAACATCGATGGCGTTTTTTCGGTCACGGCTCAACTCAGGCTGTAAAAATGAGTACCTGGAAGTAAAATTTTGGGGTAATAATAGGCGGTCGGCTCGTAGCGAATTGCCACGTTACAATCGTCCTTAGTGTACGGAAAAGGTAAATAACCACCGTGGCAGAGACCACACCCTGCCGAAGAGCCTTGGGTTTGTTAAAAGGAGACTATTATTATAGAAGAGATTGCTTGCTTCCACATGCGAAGAAAATGACAACCGCAAATCAAAAAACACCCCAAAATACCTGAATTGGCTCACTTTGGCGATGTTAACATTGGACACACTGTAGTCAAATATGTTTGGATTGGAGGAACGAGTGAAGGTAAAAGCATACTATTTATCGGCATTAAATTGAATAGTGTTAGAAGAGCACCAATCACTAACTACTGTAATGTTTTTTTTTGCATATTTAAAGAGTCGAAACTGGAGGTAACACTATTGTAAATCTTAAGATCATATGTGACAGCAGAACATTACAGCGTAGGGAAAGCAAAAGGTCATTCACGTAAATATTGAATAGGGGTGGACCAAAATTTTAATCTTGGGGCACCCCATTGGATGCAACAAGTTGGCTTGATGAAAATCCATTGTAAAGGGCATAACACGAGCGATTCCAGAGATATTGTTGCATTAGAGCAACAACTGCTGGGCAAAATTGAAGAGAGATATTAATAGCGCAGGGTTAATCGTGTCGAAGGCTTTGCTAAAATCTATATAAATTATATCTACCTGGCGCCGTTTATCAAGGTTTTCGCTAATATACTGGGTAAGCTCAACCAAGTTAGCAGTAGTTGCGCGTCCACTAATAAATCCATGCTTATGAATAGAAAGGTAAGGCTTAACGCAATCGGCCATATAGAAGTTGTTCAACAACCTTAGCGTTGTGACATATAATTGTAAATATTACTTCGGTCACTGCTTTCCAGGAAGTAATAAAGCTAGGCGTACGGACGGCTATATTAAAAATCATAGATACAGGTTCACAAAAATCAAGAGCGCAGTCTCTAAGAAAGAACCATGGTCGATGATGAGGTCCGAATACGACTGACTGGTCTTAGTAGAAACATATAATAACTAGAAATTCTACTAATATGAAAACTTAAATAACAAACAAAAAAACATAGGAAAAAAGCACAGATTTCAGGTGCAAGACATAGTATTTTGTTTGTAGACAATATGACGCTAATTTGAAATTTTAAGTGGCGACAATTCTGTTCGAACCTCAAACATCAGAACAATTTTCGAATTTGAATGTGAACTGTCATGGGTAGTAACACCTAAAATTTCAAATTTCTCTCTCTCTCGAATTGGAAGTCCGAACAAACCCATTATTTCTCAGATAAAAACCTCGAAAGGACTTTGAAAAGTTGAAAACGATCCGCGCAATGTATTACACCGAAAGCAGTGTCTTTCACATAGATAGAATGTCGCCATGATTGGTCCGATGGATTGAATTGCTTGGTTGGCATCTGTAGCTTTTCGAAATGTGCGTAAAAATGCAAAGAAGAATTGAGAGATTTCGCTATTTAATGGCTTCCAACCCGAACCGCTGCTCCGTTGGTGTCTAAAGACAATGGTGTGCAGAATAATAGCAGGGCTAAGAAGAAAAAGTTATTCCATTAATTTTAACCTGGAAATTATTTTCTTCTTAGCACTTCGCAAATAAATATTCATATGTTCTTACTATTCAAGTATAGAAATTTAAGCCAATTGAATCAAGAGGATAGATATATATAAGTTTGATAACATCACAGTAGATCGTCATAGTCAATGTGGTTAGTTTCAGTTATCCTAAGGAGTTAGAGGTACGAGAAGCAAACTTGATATATCCATTTATTTATTAATTTTCATAGGATTTTCTTAAAGATCGGTTGACTATATTATAATATACTCTTAAAATCAGGAAAGTAGCTACGGTTTTATAATAATGACCCCAATTTATTCGTATCATTAATAATAGCATTTCTGTTTCGCATTTTTCTTCCATGTTAATTTTTTAATTCCGGATAATCTTTTATAAACTGAAATTATGCGTAAACTATGTGTGTTAACGTTATATTTTCATCATTACTTATATTAAAACTAGCTAATAAACTAATTTAGAGTCAATATCAAATTGAAGAGCTATTTTCAGTAGATCTAATGATAGCTCTTCGCAGATTAAATAGATCACCGTTATTAGGCTTGCATGGGAGTTCCACCTTTTCTAAGCGAAATAAAATTACTTATTACCTAATGCGAATTTTACGCCAGTCCACGCCTCTCTAACGTAACTAAAAAAACGTCGATATAAAGGCCTGTGTCTGGAACGATGGTGTAGTTGTTCGTCTTGCTTCTCGGGGTCACCTTCTGAACTAGCACTATTTTGCGATTTCGACGCTTGGCCTTGCTGTTGATGTCGGTTACGATTTTGCAGAGGTTGCACCAACGGCTGCGGTAGGATTTGCGATAGCTGGTGTTGCTGTATTGACTGTTGTTGTTGGATTTGCTGGTGCTGTTGATTCTGTTGCATTATGCACCCGGCATCGTACCAGACGAGCGCAAGGCTCCATATATGACGCTACATCTTATTTTCAACTTGTCATAAACATCCGTACAGCGGCAGCCTATTGGAGTGTGGCATGCATAATTAGGGAAAGCGACTTCGGGTGGGGTGCGTGTTAGTTTTGTTAGTAGAGATCCGCGACTCGTTCGACATCTGCAAGAAAGAAAATTTACAAATTACCATCACGCTGAATATGCATAGAAATTTGGGCGCGCTAAGTCGTCGAGATTATTTCCTATTTTAATTTGAATTCGAAATAAAGATTAAGATGGAATTAATTTCGCAACTGAATGAAATATGCATTCCTTAAGTATAACGGTTCACGAGGGGCAACACTGTCAGATTTCCGAAGTACGTTAGTAAATGCAAAGGAGCGTTAACTTTGAACAGGCACTCAATAGCACAGCTTTATTGAATGACAATTCAAAAAAGAATTTTCTTTTTGAGCTTATTGGATTTATCATCTTAATCAGATTGTTTTAACTGAAAATATTATCAAGAATAGTGAAGGTATCCTGCAAAATATAAACAAAAATGTGAGATGAATATATTATACAGTGAGTTCGCACGCTCGGTGTTTCTAATTATTGTTACTTTAGTTTGGAAAGGTCCGATGTTTCTCAGGAAACCTGATACTGTGAATTCAATGAAAGTACTCCCCCAGTACTTTAGTTTTCGATGTTATATCCATAAGAGAACAGTAATTGCTAAAAGGAAGACACATATTTTATACTGAGCGAATTATTTTAGACGACCCACACTTTGACAACTGCCAAAATGCGTGTTCACTTAGCTACTACAAGGGCCGCTACATGTATTACAGATAAAGCAAGTTTCATGTAAAATGATTCCACATAATTTACTTGTTACTATAAAACTTACGTGGAGTATTTATTTTTATCAATGGCTTATGTTCTACAAATAGTTAAATATATTTTGAATTTCACAAGTACACTGTGTGTTTCTAACATGGAATAAATTCATGTGTACAGGAAGCTTCATGGTGGCCAGAGTGGTTTTCGATCTGGATATAGTGTACAGGAGGACCATATTTTACATTGAGAAATACAATAAAAGAATTCCTTGACATATAAAAAACAAATATGTAAATGTTTGATCGATCTAGGGAAAGCTTTTGGTTAATAGACCAAGGATCTGGAAGGTTTTGGATAGTAGTGGAGTAGATACGGGAATAACAGAAGGAACTATATCATTGTATCCACCACGAACGCAATTAGGAACACGGAGGAGTTCTTAGTCCACGACTATTTATAATATTTACGAACGAAATTATTAAAAACGTTAGCAATCTATGTAGGAAGACCTGGGCTATTACAAAATGAACATATTAATCAGTGATTTGCCCATGATATTGCAATATTGGTCAGTACTGAGACAAACTTACAATACAACGTAGACCTATTGGTAAAAGAATTGGCAGATACAGGAATGAGTATAAATACTAATAAGACAAAAACCATATGATGCTAAATGAAGAAAGAAAAGTAAGGATTTTGGTTAAAAAAAAAGCGCGAATCATTAAATATCTGGAAACACTTATAGACAGTACAGGAAAACACATCAAGAAATTGATAATAGAACAAAAAATACAATGATATTATTCCATAGTGTTAAGAGAGGTTTCATAAATAAGAAAAAAATGAGCAATAAAAAAACAAAGGTGACAGTTTATAAGACAGTTTTCTTTGCCAACACTCCTACGCCCATGAGCCATGCGCATAGACCCAAAAGTTACACAAGCAGATCCAAGTTAGAGAAATGAGGAGTGGTTAATGTAACAGTGATCAGTAGGATGATAAATGATATCATAAGAGACAAATTGGTAATTGGGAGTGTCAGGAAATATGTAGGAGAAATGCAAATGCGATGGTGAGGACACTTAAAATGACTAGACAAAGAAAAGCAAGTCGGGAAAGTATGGGACTCTAGAAGAATAAGGAAAAGATCGGGAGGCAGATCTCGTATGACGTGGGATAGTGAAATAGGTAAAATACTAAAGAGGAAGGGATTGTCCTGGGGGCAGGCCAAGCCTATAGCAAAGGTAAGGAATAACTAGAGACAGGAGGCGAAATTGAACAGATACAGGAACATTTTATCAGAAAAATATCCTCTACACTTTATAGTAGAACAAGCGGGAATTGATTATATATATTTAAAATGTATATCTTCACCAAATTTTATTTTATAAAGTAATAGGATACCATGTCTTGAAAGTGTAACTCTAAACAAAAAAGACTCTTACCACCTTGAACTCTAGATACGTGTTTTGACAACTAAGTTGTCATCCTCAGCAAAATTTACAAGGGAAAATAATGTAAGACGTAGTACCCTTGAAGATGTGCACTTTACCAAATGACCACTTCAATAACACTGACAGCAGTGATAAGCAATGTTATTCAAGTGGCGAAGTTTGTTTTATCGTATCGTCGAAACTGGTTAGCGAAGTTAAATAGGATCTGGTTAATGATGACGTCGCTGGGGTTTTATGTACTGGTGCCACGGAAATTTCAAACTTAAAATATCGGCGATAAATAAAATACGTTTAAGGTAGAGAACCTTTTCTAAAAAAGCATCGTATTGGATGAAGTGTATTTATCCCATGTTAGAGACTCACAGTGTATATTGTGGACATGACATTAGTAGTACGAAGTAGCCTATAATAATAAATATTTCCGTTTTAGTATGCCACATCTAATCTATAATGCATAATTAGGTATCTACATATATATTAAGTGTTTTTTCAATCTCTTCTTTAATCAAACAATGATAGAAGCAATTTTAGATTATGAAGAGTTTAAACTCTTCATAATCTTGGATAATTCTGTTTGTTTCATTATGTCAGATCAACATGATTTTAAACGACAACAGTTTTCGTTTTTCTGCTCATTTACGAATCTGTTAAATTCGATCAGAGGCTCATCTAGATTTTGCAATTCTCTTGTGATAGTACGGTAAAACCAAACTGCAGTTTTTGTATTCATTTTAAAAATACATATAACGTCACTAAATTGCATAAATACAGTTTTATATTTTACAATTTTACACAAACTTATAAAAGTTTATAGAAACGTGATCTATTCATTAATTTGATTTATTTATTTTTCAATTGACTAATTTGGTTTTATTTATTTTTGCCCCTCTACCACACACTCTGTTAATCAATTTTGAACATTTTAAAAACATTCCTTTCTTTGAGATCACAAATCATGTCAGCTTCTCCCAATGAATTTTAATCAAATAATTGCGATGCATTTTCACAGGAAGGAAAGGCTATAAACGAAAAGAATTTAATTTAGGCGACTAAGTTTAAATTAGGATCATCAGCTGATCCCCGTTTTCGTGCTCCAGGGAAATTTTCGCGCAAATGTGAGAGAAGTGATTATAATTTGTCGCACCATTTAAGGTCCTAAATTAGAGGAGCTTACGAATGCCGTGAAGTAAATTTTCATGAGGTGCAGACGATGGAGATATACATATTGGCCGATTTTGGCGATCATATTTCAAGCTTTTATGTACAGTAATATTCGCGTTAGTTCTGACAATTAGTTCGGGTGGGAATTGGAAGATTATAGAATAAACGATTTCTCAAATAAGTACTTCTTGAAAATATTACAAAATTTGAATTGACAAAGGTAACAGATAAAGGAAACTGCGGGATTTCAAAAACTCCAAAGGGTAATTTAGATTACTTTTAGATTACATGCCTTTATATCGTAGGAGTTAATTGCTTTGTAATAACTGCTTCTAATTCAGCATGTAATTTATTAAATTCTTCAAGTGTCATTCGAACATAGTTCTTGAAAGATCAAATTTTAACCCATTTTCTGTTTGATATCCAAAGTTTATAACCTTTTTTTTTATAACAGGGTTTATATACGAGGTGTATATGCGACTGACGACATAGCTTTTGATATGACAACACGGGAAGCACGGGGCATGGAGGGGCGACAACTGGACATTGTAATACGCGTTCAGTGCAAGTTTGAACTTGATCAAGTCATTTGGTTGTCCGTTGTCGTCCGTGAACCCAGCTTTCGTAGTGCGTTCTACGACATTAATTTCAAGCAATGCTGTGCTATCAGGTTTTGCTTCAGACTTGGGCAAACTGCAACAAAAGCGTTTGCAAAACTTCAGCAGGCCTACGGAGACAGTCTTGTGGCAATAGCCCGGATTTCTCGGAGGTTTAAGGCATTTTCAGAAGAGAAGAGAGTGGGAGCCACGCAGCGAAAGGATTTCAGCTGCAAGAACCGTTGGCAATGTCGACAAAATCCGCGATCTTGCGCGTTTAGATAGTCGGTTGACGGTCAGAATATCGGGGAACAGTTGAATTTGTCTCATACCACCGTTCATCAAGTTTTGACCTATGAATTAGGAATGAGAAAGATCTGCTCGAAAATGGTTCCAAAAAACCTTTCGCAGGACAAAAGGACATCAGGAGAGAAATATGCCTTGACTTTTTGAAATCGACTGAAAATAATGAAAATTTTTTGGAACGTGTCATTACTGGTGATGAGAGTTGGGTGTTCTAGCATGAGCGCAAGAAAGCAAGAACGAGCAAATAAATGATCAAGAGCATGCTGATTTGTTTCTTTGATAGCCAGGGAATCGTTTACAAAGAGTCCATGTCTCAAGGTCAGACAGTTAATCAACATTTTGCCGAGAGGTTCTCGAAAGACTCCGTCATGCGTGTGAGACCAAACATCAAGAACGATTGGATTCTGCATCATGACAATGCGCCTTGTCACACAGCAATTTCCATAAACGGTTTCTCCTTATTCACCTGACTTGAGTCCTTGTGACTTTTTCTTTTCCCAAGGTTCAAAATTCATCGAAAGGAACATCATTTTGGGACACTCGAAAACATTCAATCGGTTGTAACCGACCAGCTAAAGGCGATTCCAGCACTGCTATGAGGAATGGAAGAACCGTCTCCAACGCTGTGTGGCTTCCCAAGGGAGACAACGTTCAATTTTAATTATATTCAAATAAAAATATTAAAAAATATCGGTCTCATTACTTAATTTACACACCTCGTATGTCTTATATAATTTATACAAGCAATGAATTTTGGTTAGTATTTTTAATCTATTGTCATTTCTCCTCATATTATTATACTAAATAAGTCAACTCTATTACGTAACATAACCTAAATAAGCAAAATACCTATTCTTATTGGGTGTGACATGAGATTTACTATTTGATTGGTATGGTCACACATATGAAGTATCTGTGATTATTTCACTCCATTGAATGAGATTTTCAATTTTTTTTAATAGTTAGGTATGGCACATGTCTAGTACTAGAATGTAATATAGGAAAAGTATACATCTATAACATATTTACCGAACAGATAGAGTACAAAGAGTGCGTGATACGAAAACTAAGCTTTCTGTTTGTTGGTAAGAACCGAGAAGTCCATTGCAAGCGATGTAATTTTAAAAAATCATACGAAAAGGCTCCCTTTAATATTCAAGAACCGATTATATGAATGATTGCTATAGGCTGTTTAAATAACTGTGAAAATACCAATATAAGTTCTAAGATTTGTTTCTTGCTAAAAACAGATATAACAATTGCACTGTTAAAATAGGGCAGAAAGATAAAAATAAATTAAAGTCATTGATTTAAAATGTATAATAAAATGTATTGCATAGCAAGGACGCGCAATGTTTATATATGTATAATCAAACATAACCACAGCACAACCCCTTTATTCCCCTGCGGTGTCGGCGTCGTGTATTTACTCATTTCAGTTTTGATCTGGTCTTTTTCCTCTATATTCCATATTTGTGTTGTAAAAAATGGTTTTCTAAAACTCTAATAGCACATAGAATATAACAGGCTAGGTAAGATTAAGATAGAGTTATAAATAAAAAGTTACTTCAGATAATGATGTATTTGATTTTACAGTGGATCCAGAAGGCTGAAGAAACGGGAATGAGGAAAGGCAAATCATTGCTAGAGATGAAAAGGTTCGCAAAGAATCAGGAAGCATGAAAGAACTGGACCTCCAATCCGACACCCTAAGGGGGTAAGAGGATAAGGAAAGGAGGAGAAGAATAAGAAGATTTTATAGAGACCGATCAGTGATTACACTGGTCAACAAAATTTCAGATTTATTTTGTTCCACGAGGTAAAGTGGGTGAACTTGGTAGTACTTTTTACACTTATTTCATATCTGTTTTCAGAATTTCTATATAGGGCTGGGTTTAAGAGTGACAAAGCAATGAAATTTTGTGAAAGCATATATTATAATATGTGTACAAATCATGAAAAAATGACGTACAAAATGATATATTTACTTAGAAAATGTGCTGATGTATGACTTTCGGCTGTACTTTGTATCAGAAACATCTCTTTTCAGCGTCCAGCAACAGTCTGCCAACATAGCAGGACTCTATTTGCCTTGGTAGCATCAGCACTTTCATCGTCGCTTAGTGTCACGTTTTTTAGGCACAGGTAACTCCGCACTGTGAGGTACTGATCTCAGTGTAGATGGAATATTAGGATATTTTACAGTATGTTTGGATTTAGAAGTCATACCACTTATATTTGTTAGACAAAAATAGCAATCGATAATATGGCCTTATGGTTCCCTTCAAATCATAGGAATAGCAAAAGGCATATCTCGTTTATGTTTTGCCCACGTTGTAAGAAGTTAGACACACGCAACATACCAAATATGGGGAGCCCAGTTTTTGTCTTCATCACCTACTTTACACTTGAAATACTGCTCATAGCACTTTTTAATTAGTGGAAGACCGTTTTTGATATTTAAATGTCAATTCGCAGCAAATGTAGCAAAAAGAGTTCGCGTGGTTTACTCATTTCCTTGGCATTTTTACAGGTGATAAAATGTTCACGGTTTCACTACAATAGCTTAACGCACCACAACGTAACACTTTTTAAAACAATAACAACGTCAGCGTATATGTTCATTCACCGAGCTCTAGCCAAAGAAAGAGCTGCTATCTATCTAGGAATGGGAAAAGCAGCTCTTAACACGTCAAGACATTTTCAAACATTGACCATTGCATGCTGCTTGATCAGTTCCGAGCTCTAGCCGACAACTGAAATAACGTCAAGGCACGTTCTCTTACACTACATATCTACGCATGCATATTTTAGGTGGATAAGCGAATATCTTGGAACATAAAAACTAAGGGTGATGGAGAAATTCTGATCACATAATTTGATTTCAGCATGCAAAAGTATATAGGAATCAGGCATTTTTGTGCTTGTGACAAAAATCTTGTTAACCAGTGTTATCAATCTAAGTTTGGCTTTTACCATCTGGAGCTGTTTTCATATGAACATGTTCCTGAAATGAATATTATTATTGTAGGTAGTTATTTCTGTAAAATTTATTGTCTTTTAGCATGCTTCTGTAAAAAGTTACTTTCGACTTGTCATTACATTACTAGAATATGTATGCCGTAAGGGAGGTATGGCGTATATTTTGCATACAACTGTCTAGACATTGTGATGAAATTGCGTGCTATGCAATCTCCATTAAGTATGTAAATCCGCGGCAGTAATTGTAGGCGCTATTGCCACTTCCGTCGACGCGTTAATACCAACAAGAGGATGTGAGCGGCTGTGACTCAGAAGCAAGGCAGTCATAAAATCAATATATCAATGCACATCATACCCCGCCATCCGTATCCTTCATAAACCGCACGCCATCGGTGTCACATCTTCACGTAATTCGTTTTATTGTTTTACGAAGCGTACTTACGATAATTGATCGGTAAATGTATACCACTACATAGTCAGACTGCATTTTACTGTCGGCGATTTACTGCCGGGCAATAAATGTCTGATGTAAATATTTATGCCAGAGAACCGCCCGTAGACCTAGCCGGAAGTCTTTGATTTAGTCTGCTTCTAAATTAGAATCTGTGGTCATAAAATACGCATAACTATTCGAATGACGATATATTAATTTATTTGTGCGATAATGGTCTTGTAGTAGAACGTAGATGGATCTTCCTTCGTGTAGATGTATGACATATGCGGCAGATTCCTTTTTAAATTTGCTTTAAAGATGCGGGAGATTTTATTAGTGGTAGGGGTATGACAGAAATGTGGTATTGGGGAACAGTAATTGTGGTTCCTTTAATAAAATAGTTTTAAAGGCTCTTAAAATAAAAATATCTATGTATTTTATTTATATAATCGTTGTAGCTGCAATAGAAGTAGCACAATAAAATATGATCTCAATCCTCACAAAAATAAAACATCTTACAACATGACACCTACATATTTATGTTAGTATTAACATAACAACAATAAAATTTGATACAAAAGTTTTATGTCTTTCAAAATAATAACATAAAATATCAATTTACCTAAAAGAAATTTTTTATATTTTTTCTTCCTTAATAAAGAATAAAGTTTCTTTATTTATTTAGCTGATTATAAACATGCAATATTGGGCACTATTAGCGTAAACAATTTATTGCACGCACATATCAATATAGTAGACAAAATACGAACATACCGTACTCGAAATGCCTCTATAGGTACCCATAGTATTTTTGTAATATTGAAAATAAAGTATTGGGAAAGGCGCCTTACGCCTAGCTGCTGAATACGTGGAAACAAAAAATACTTTAGTTATGTATCGACTACAGAATGGAATGTATTGCAGGTTCGCATGCCTTGGTAATTTTATTTACTGTCTGCAGTTAGTTTAGTAACATATTACCTAAAATACTGAAGAGAGTTCGCAGAAATTTTGTCGACAGATTTCAGCTATGGCGCTTTTCAATTAGGTGATCGTTTCAAGCATCCGTTCTAAAAAAATATTAAATTAGAAATTTAAGATATGGTACATGATTTACTTTGCCAGAACCACACGATTTGAGATAAGGAAAATAGAGTACTCATATTAGCCAAATCATTCACGAAAGTTATTTATTATTGTAAGAGTACCGTTACAGTCTCCATGTCAATAAGCACTGCAGCGCACTTATTACGTGTATCGTTGCTGTTGTCTGCTACGTATCGCGCCACGTTCGGAAGCACAGACTTCGTGTAAGATCGGGTGACTGTAGGTCAATCGCGCTTACTGTATATCTAGTTAACCCATTTACAGCTAGTGATACGTGCACGCATCACCCAACAAATATTTCTTTATTCTTTACAAGTATTTTCTTTAACCGTTAAGGAAATTCAAATTTAGGCAATAACTAATATTCTATGATGATAGCAGCAAATAAAAAAAGGACACCTATAGGCCGTTAAATAAGAAAAAAGGAAAAATATTTGAGATGTGATATTGTGTAATTGTATTTTGTTTTTTCCAGTGACTCTAATGGAAAAACCGCTTTACCCCATAATAGATGTATTGACAATGTATTGTAGTAACAAACAATTAATATTTGAGTAGACAACAAAGATGAAAATCCAAACAAAATAGAAGCTAAATCCGAGTGATTCGTATTCGTATCACTGGCCGAACAATGAACTTCATCAGCATTGTTCCATCTGGACTCGCTGCCTCTCATATGGACGTCACACGCATGCGCATTGCACAATTTGTGCGACACAAAGGTGTTTATTGCAATACATTTACACAATGCGCATGCTTCTGACATCCATCTGACAGTCAGCGAGCGTGATGGAATAAAGCCATAATTTTACATGTCGCGGCTCGTTACAACAAACAAGTTTCGCTTTGACTGTGTGGTACTACGCATTGTATATGTGCCGTGATAATTGTGTTTAACAATTTTGTTAAAACGGGAAGATATCTGACGCAAAGCGAATTAGAACTAGCGATAGAGGAAACAGCAGTTTAATTAGAGAACGAAGCAAAGTAAAGTAAATATATTTTAATAAATATGAATCAATATTTTTATATTTTCAATATCCAGATACTATAAATGCAGTATATGTGCATCCAGAAGTGGACGAGCTGAGCGATGAAGAAGTTTTTGCTGGGAATTGTGAAAACACAAATGACAACATAGATATTGCTGGGACGTTTGAAGTTCGCACCGCCGATGATGGTTTATGTCTGATGATGATTCGGATTCTGAACCTTTGTCAGAGAAACGTAGAAAGTTGTTGTCGTTGAGTAAAGGTGTAGATCAAGTACCTCTCTGGAAAGTCGGAGAATATCTATATGATTCAAATAGCAATTTTGAAGCCAAAGATAAAGAAAATATTGCTAGGCTAGAGACTGAAGTTGGTGATAAAACACCACTATATTTATTTTTTATGTATTTTGACGACGAAGTCCTGACAAATATAGTTGAATATACTCAAAAGTATTCACGTGACAATAACGGACATGATTCTACAATTGATAAAAACGATTTGCTAAAGTTTCTAGGAATCATGATCTTACCCAGATATCATACTCTGTCGCAGACGGACTTGTATTGGTCTACAGAAGAAGATAAAGGTTTGAAAATTGTGAAAGATTGCATGACTCTAAATAGGTTCAGAAGTATAAAAAGAAACATTCATTTGCCTGACAATAGCAAGTTAGATAAAAATGACAAACTTACGAAACTACGACTATTTTTTGATCTTCTGAACAAAACATTTATGCAGTTTAGTGTATTTTCGACTTATTTGTCAATAGATGAACAGATGGTGCCTTATTCTGGAGCGCACTCATGTAAGATCTACTTGAAAGGAAAACTTGTCGAGTTTGGCTTCAAGTTATGGTACCTTTGCGCGTCTGGTGGCTATCTATA
Organism: Osmoderma eremita; assembly: GCA_031763485.1. Classification (NCBI taxonomy): domain Eukaryota; kingdom Metazoa; phylum Arthropoda; class Insecta; order Coleoptera; family Scarabaeidae; genus Osmoderma; species Osmoderma eremita. The sequence goes on along the minus strand of JARFOC010042943.1, from coordinate 1,246 downwards.
TCATGTCATATGCTGGAGCTTCCACAGGAAAAAGTTTGCTAGGTTTAGGAGGTGAACTTGTTCTCAATTTGCTGTTTTTTCATCGTACAAACAAATGTCTGTACTAACCGACAAAGGGTATTTCGCTACCGGTACAATACGCGAAAATAGAACACTAGGTGGTCCTCTTGAGACGAATAAATAAATGCCAGGAAGCCACGAGGATCATACAGCTGCGTCCATGATGAAAGTAGTGGTGTTCGATGGCAAGATAACTTTATTGCAACAGTGGTAAGCAACTGTTATAATGTTCAACCACAGAAGGCGATGTAATCGCAAAAAAAAGAAAATTGTATCTGTAAATCAACCTGCAGTAATTTCGGAGTACAATAATTACATGGGAGGGGTAGATTTACACGATAATGCTATAGCAAATTATCGTAGCAGAATTTTGGGGAACAAGTGGTGTTGGCCTTTGTTTTGTAATGCGGTTGACAGTGCTATCGCAAACTGCTGGAAACTTTACAATCTTGTACATCAACATAAATTCTCACAGCTCGATTTCAAATAGTATATTGCCCTTCGGCTTTTGAAAATCCAAGGCCAAGAAAACAAACAATCTACTAGCTACGTGCCGAATACTATACCAAATGAAATTCGTACTGATGCGGTTGCCCATGTAATCATTGAAGAAAGTATGAAAATTAGAAAACAAATGTAGGGTGTGTCATAGTGCGACAATATATATTGCAATGATGTTTTTACAACATCTTGTTGTTTTATTGTTATTGTAAAGGTTTGTAAGTCAGGAAGCGATCGCTACCATCGATTTGTCGATCATCTGGGATAATTGAACAGCTTATCCGCTGAAAGACCGCCACCTATACGATTCGCATTTGAAATTTAACATTGAAGATGTCTTTAATGTCCGTGGCTCACCCGGTAAAGACGGTCCTGTTTGGTAGGAAGGAAGGGTAATATAAGTCTAGCCAGCGACAAGAAATAAGCATAAGAAATGTTACTGAATCAAAAAATACTTTTATGTTTTTATAACTTGTAAATTAACACAAACTATTATACACCACACAACACTACACAACAGAAGGGTTTTCGAAATAGTTTTACGCATCACATCACGAATCTACCACACGAAGAACGACACACCAGTGGAATTCGTGGACTCCAAGTTGTGACCACAGAATCTCGAGGGCGCTCAAGAAGGCCATATACAGTATAGTGAATGTACCATTCGACAATGCAATTAAAT
>JARFOC010042933.1:0-23066 GCA_031763485.1 Osmoderma eremita | reverse complement strand
CACACTTTACATCAGTGAAACATGCATTATATAATGAGCGACACAAATCGCTAGGCATTAGCTTGCTTCCGAAAAAAGACGAGATGCTATAGATGTTCCCGAATTTATGAAAGAGTATGTCATAATTGACGATGGTATGGAACACAGGATTCTTGTATTTGCAATGGACGGAGGTAATTTATTAGCAGTGGGTTCTTGCTTCCTATTCGATCAGACTTTTAAAAGCTGTAGTTCAATGTTTTGCCAATTATATACAATTCACGTGGATATTGTTAGTACAAAAGAAAGAATAAACATCATTCCTGCCGTATATGCCCGGCTACCCGACTAGAAATAGGCCACGTTTTAAAGATTTCTTTTCTTATTAAAAAATAAAATCAAGAATTTCTTACCAAAAAATGTATTTTGGATTTTGAAGTTGCGGCAATTAATGTTTTAGAAGAAATTTTTCCGGCTACAGCTATCAAAGGATGTAACTTTCATTTTAATCAAGCTCTTTGGCGTAAAGTACAAGATTTAGGTCTAACAAATTTGTATAAGGAAAGCGAGGAAGTAAGAAACCACATAAGGAAGTGTGCTGCATTAGCTCATCTGCCAGAAGATAAAGTTATAGATGATTGGCTCAGTATAACAGAAATTTCTCGTACCGATGAAGACATTGCTAAATTTAACGATTATTTTGTTGATAAATGGATTGATAATTCGCGCCGAATATGGACTTGCGATGGAAAACGTCACCGGACTACAGATTCTGTAGAAGGATGGCATAACAGACTCAACAGACGGATCGGAAAAGCACATCCCAATATATTTCAATTAAGGAAAGTTCTTGAGGAAGAAATACACTATTATAATACCGTTTTCCTGCAAAATTGTGTGTGCATAAGTACCCCTAAAAGAGCAAAAAAATACTGTGAATTAGATAGTCGGTTAAAAATAGTTGTAAGTGACCTAATTCAAAATAGACAAAATCTTAGTGACACTTTGGACAAGCTGAAATATATTGTAAGATTATAGATAGATTTACCTTTAATTTTAATTAAGTATTGTATAACATTGAGATTGGATAAACGTTACTCTACATAGAGTTAAAGGAACTTCTTTGTTTTAATTTTCTCTATTTCCTGTAAAATATAAAATTGATGCACGAAAAGAGAATTTAAAAGCACATTCACTTCCCATCTATAAACTGACCGCCCGAACGAGGAAAATTTTGTGAATCGCACGAAAAGGGAACGCGCGAAACGGTCACAAATTGTACGATGCTATGTTTGCAAGAAGTCACATCAACACCGATGAGTTGTTGCTGGACATAGTTGAGTATACGACAATGGAAAATAGAAGATTGGAAAGAATAAATGACAGTAAGATGACATTTCCGGGGAACAGTCATAGTGAGCATACGCAACCCAGAATATTGTTTACTACTCTCGAACTTCCTGTTTTCTATATACTATATAAAATAAAAATATTATATAATGATATCTTAACATTAATAAATATTTTATAATTGCATATATTCATGTCAAATTTGAAAGAAAAAAATTACATCTGTCATTTCGGTATTTACGAAAATTAACTAAGAGATCTAGAACATTTTAGAAGAAAAGATAGCTAAAGATTAAAGTTAATAGTTTTCTAGAATAAATCTAGAGCAGAAAGAGATTCATGTGAGGACTTTACCAACCAAATTAAGTCTAGTGAAGGGTTTAAATAATCTATCGTTACGCAGAATAATATTTAAACTTTCCCTTTGATATATTTGTTTATTAGGTTTTTAATTTCCAGAAAAAAAGTGGTCCATACTGTTGCAATACTTCCGCGTAAAGAACACCACAGTAAGTAACGCTAATATATCTAACTGTATGTACCATTTATTTTACATGTACTATGAGAAATATACAGAAATATGAAACACAGAGATAAATATAAATTGGTGTTACATACTTCTCTAATTGGTTAAAGTACAAATGTTTTATGGGTTGTCGAACGCGCTTTTTATTCAAAATAGCATAGTTAGACATTTTTGGCCGGACTCTTGCTGAAATTCCAATTGGCCAATAAAAAAGTTTTGAGGAGCTACCCCTAAAAGGCCTGAATTCAATAACGTCTTGATGTTGAGTATAGAAAATCCATTAGGTTTTCCTTTTTTACTGCAAGTTGAAAAAATGGTGCCGCAAATTGTTGTAAGTAAGTACATAAAATTCATGATGCTTAAAGTAATTTTCTATTTTAAGTTGCAAGTACGTATTTTAATGTTCTGATTTTCTGTTATTGCGGCGAAAATGGTTTATCTAAGTTGTCTAAGAATCTAAACAGAATAGAAGATACCGTTGTAAAGCTCTCTTTCTCCTTTTTATATGTATAGAACGAGTCTGATAAATAAATAGAACACATAATACGCAAACACTAAAGAAATGTATATAAAACTCATGTATTAGATGTGATAATCATCTGCGGAATTCCAGCAGTTGTTTATTGACATTAGAAACTATAAAAAGAATTTTAAATTATGGATATACAAGTAAGTTGTATATGTATCGTGATACACGAAGCTTTTGTGTTATTAATACCTCAATTTTTCGATACAAACGAGTACAATCACTTCTTGGATCTCTCTAACAAGATGTCTATCTAAATTAGAATTGATGAACCAACCGTTCGTATTCCTTCAGCGCGAAATCCCTTCCAAACAAGCTCCTCATTCACAGAACAAGAGGCGCACTGAACCGCGATCCGAAGAGTCACACACTTCTAGCGTCACGTCACGACGAGCCGCGTCGGCCGAACTACCCTTCGATGGTCACAGGGGTATGTATTATTATGCAACCCGCCGCGCCAGTCCGACCTGTATATTGCGTAAACCGGTCCGTTGCCCGCAGCTTACTAAAAACTCGGCGGAAGCGTCGCCTACCGGACGCCTGCGCCGTGTTGGTCCTCGGATCCGTTTCAGAACTTGGTCGACCGACGTCTATTACCTCTTTCAGGTGTATCTGCTACGTTTTCGACACACAATAGCGTACCGCTCCCGTTGAATAGGCGAATTTGCGTATAGAACACGGGTCAAATGATTTCACCGTATTCCTTCGGCTTATTCCGCTCTAAAATTCAGGTTCTTACTAATCTACGTCGCAGACTCTCTCACCCAGGGTTTATATAAATAATTTCAACGGTGAATGTTTTGAAACTTTAATATATAAATGTACGTCTAACTTAAATAGAAACGATTGCCCTTGAATAAATCGAGTTAACAATTATCGGAACATGAAGTCTAGAGCGTGCTCAGTCTTCCTTTAATTTATAACAAAATTCTGTTTCAAAATAATCTCTAACTAGGTTCAGTTTGAAATCATCTCCGGAGATGTTGAACGTACGCTAAGGTGTTTTACAGGCCAAGGTTTTGTGAGAAAATAAATCCAATTCAATTTACGATGTGGTAGAAATTTACGACTATCAAACTTTTTTTAAATACATTAATTTATTTCTAGAACTCATGAAAATATACCAAGTTTAAATGGATAGTGTAGAAGTACACTTAACATTAGTTGGCTATGCAAACTACATGGGTTAATGTTGTACATTATTTGAGGCAGTATTAGACGTGAAATACTAGGATTAAGGAGATGAAGACGAAGTAGATGCAAATATGAGGAAGGGAAAATAAGGGAAAGGTAAAAATTGAAGAGGATCCTTTTGAAACTGTTAACAATATTAAATACTTTGGAGTAAACATAAGCAGGATACGAGACAACCTTCAAGCAATAGAAGAAAAGGTACAGCAAATGAATGGAACATTTTACGCGAACAAAAAGACATACACGAACAAACAACTCACGCAGAAAACAAAAATAAAAATGAATAAAACGTTACTAAGGCTTATTTTAACCTATGCAGTGGAGACAATGACGCCAACAACAGAGGCAGAAAAAACTCTTCAAACGGTAGAAAGAAAGATAATAAGTATGGTGGGGGAGTAATAGAAAATGGATTATATAGGCGACGAACGGAAACGATGATATGATTTATAAAAATGCAATGAGTAAAATGGTTGAGACACATATACAGGAAAGGGCCAGAAGAGTAAGTGCGAGCAATAACGAAAGGGCAATTGGGAAGAAAAAGAGCACGAGGAAGACCAAACACCAAATGGAAGGACGAAGTAGAAGATTTAAGAGAAGCTGAAGTAAGAACAATATGGAGGACGATTGTCGAAGACAGAAAAAAATGAAAGGAGGTAGCAGTCAGGGTGAAGGAGAGCGTCTGCGTAATGTAGAGGATTTGGCCCTGATCCAGCCGGTGTAAGGATCTGGAAAGCTTCCTTATGGAAGCGGCGAAGCTCCGTTATGGGTGTGGAGCCATATATATAATGAGACGTAGTGTTCTCGTCATTAAAAATATGCAATCGATTGTTTAGTTAGTTTAGATGTTTACAGACAATTTTCAATTCGTTATTTGGACAAACACCAGGAATGTATATTTAATAACGAAACTATGATTCCACCTTGTAAACCGAGCAATCAGAACCGGTAATAAGTGCACGTTCGTCGAGCTTGAAATGTCTGAACTCGCATTATAAACATAATTTTTTGTGAAATTGAACACAACTCCAATAGGGTGTTCTGAAATGTTTACTACGGCTTTGGAAAATGATTGTATGTCGGGTGTGTTTGAGTGGCAGAAAAGATTTAATGGAGGACGTGACAATTTGTTAAACGATGAACACCATATAAAATACAAATAATAGGATACGGTGGCTTAAAATAGTAAAAATAAAATATAAAAAATAGCCTTACCACCTCGATGAGTAAAGAACTCCGGATACGTATTTCGGCAACTAAGTTGACATCCTCAACAGAATCTACGAAGGAAGATAATGTTAGACGTTGCACTCTGGGAGATTTGCACCACTTGAATAACTCTACTACACTACTACAGTAGTGTTTTTCAAGTGGTGTTCTGTGTGGTGCAAATCTCCCAGAGTGCAACGTCTAACATTATCTTCCTTCGTAGATTCTGCTGAGGATGGCAACTTAGTTGCCGAAATACGTATCCGAAGTTCTTCACTCATCGATGCGGTAAGGGTATTTTTAATTTTTACGATGAACACCCTGGAAAACCGTGCAATCCAAAAACCGAAGTAGATGTAGAAAAAATTGTAAAATTTTTCGAAAATATCGCCGACTCAGTATTCGAACGATAGCTTAATCCATGAATATTGAGGATGCCGCATGGAAATTTTTTGTGGGGGCCTTGCTGTGACAAAAATTTGCGCCAAGAAAGTACCAATGGCCCTCATACCAGAGCAAAAAGAATTTCTTAAGGAATTTTGTGTCGACATTATACGTCAATTTGACGTAGATCCATAATCATGACAAATCTTGGACTTCCAATATGTTCCTAAGAAGGAAATAGAGTCGATGCACTGGAAAACACCCTCGTTTAAAGATTTAAGAGATTTTAAATTCAAAGCTATACTCATCGTGTTTTTGAGCATTAAAAATGATATTTTGGTAAAATTGGTGCCAGAAGACATAACAGTTAACCAGCATAATTATAAGGAAGTTTTGCCAAAGATGAGAGGAAGAAATGGCCAGACTTGTAGAAAATTGTTCACCTGAATATCATGCTTGCTCACACGGAATTCTGTGTAAACCAGTTTTTGACGGATAAACGCATTATTACACTTCAACATCCTCCATATTCGCCCGATTTGACACCGTGCGACCTTTATCATTTTCTAAAAGTAAAGTCAATTTTTTAAGGTACCCGTTTTGGGTTAGTTGAGCAGACATACCTCGTATACTCTTAGATGCTCTTAGATGCTTGGTTGATTGATTGAAAGTCTTCATTCTAATTTTTGAAACGATTTACTTTATTTTCCAGAAATTCGTCTTACAAAATCTCAGTTAGCGTCAGCCATCACAATCATATCAAAATTTATATATCAATGTCGAGTAGTATGGAGTGGCTTTTTACAAATTTTAATAAAACCGTACCAAGTGTATAAAATATGAATATAACATGACAGCTCCAAAGGCAATAAATGTTTGCTTATTTGCATAGCATTGACCTCACGGAATTTTCTATGTTTTTTCCGGCATTTTATTGATTTTAATTTTCCTTGTTACCCTATAAACATTTTCTAAAGTTTTGCAATGCATAAACTATGCTTTCATAAACTTTTCCAAAGCAGACGGGGTGAAGGTGGGAGGGTAGCTGCATGTTTAAGCAAAATCTTCCTTTTTATGTGCGGAGCAAGTTTAGTACTCCTTCACCGTAAATATAGAAAAAAAATACCGACTTGTATAGTCAGATTTATGCTAAGTGTCACCGGTCTAGTAAATGTGCGTCTACAATCTTTAATTAAATATCCGAGAATCAGATCGTCGCCTGTTTTATATTTATTAGGCACATTAGTCATAACATGAATAATAATTTCCTCATTAGGAGATAAAACCACGCCGAAGGCTAAATGAAGAAAAATGCCTTTAGCCAGCAATGTACTACAAGATGGAGTCGGCGAAGGAAGGAGCGGAAACGTTCATAAAGTCCATTAGAGTGGGGTATTCATTATGTTCGTTATCAAGCAGTCTCGTAGGAATTCTATTAGATTTATTAATTGTAAAAAGAAACTCCCTCCCTGGTTGGCTGGTTGGATAATAATTATTTATACTTGTGGTGTTTATGGTATTTGTGTTCCGATACTCATAACGGCAACGGATCTTTGGTTGCTGCATTTGCAATCGCGGATCTTCATTAACTTATTTATGACCCATGAACAAGGTTCAAACAATAAAGGGAAATATTGGTGACAAAAAAGGTTATTAATTTCTTAATTGCACATCTGCTAATTTTTTATAAAGTATATTAGTTGCTAATGACCATACATCCTTGATTTGTCCAAGAGATTATAAGCATATTTTTATCACATTGGGAAGTGATTTAAATTTATCCCAATACAGTTTAATATTAAATTTTTAATTTTTTAGATTATCAGTCAGTCAGTGGTAAGGGATATTCAAGCATATGCATCGAACCGTCACAATATGAGGCTAAAGCTTCGTTTACTCTTTTAAAAGTTTCGGTTTATTTGATTAAATTGTATTTGAAAAGAGTCTGAAAGAGGAAAGATACTATATGATGTATTGATAAACATGTTTGTTTGATTTTCAACTTAGCATTAGTTGCTTACATTTTATTTCCTGAAAAATCATGCAATTGTATTTCTATCTACAAACATACATACATCCGAAAACACTGATTAATCCACATTTAAAGAAATTTCTGCAAAAGTGCTGTCATGGATAAATTCACGATCAAAGTAACATTTGAAAATGGTCGGATATTATTCATTTAAAGGATAATTTAATGTTATTAACACCGAAGCGAAGGGTAGGTCTGTATAAATCTGTAGTTGAAACTATCAATTCTTTGAGACCTTTTTTAGTCTCCCCGATTGGCATTCATCAAGTGTAATCATAGCATGTTGTGTTTTATTTGCACGTAGTAATTTTGAGTTTATTAGAGGTAAACCATATTTGCACCTCTTTAACCACTGTCTGAGCCTTTTCTACAAGTTTGCTCCTTGTACCGTCCTTTATTAGAAGCGATGTATCACCAGCATACTGACAAATTGAATTCGCCGAGATATTAGTCTCGAGTGATAAATGGTAATATCCCCAAAATTGAGTTGGGACACGCAGTCAATGGGCATCACGGCAGATGTCAAGGCACAATGGTGGCTTGTGCTTATGATTGAGTAGTAATAATAAAAAAACGACAATGTATGAGAAGAGGAAATCAGTTAATAGGTGGATCTATTAAATTGAGAAAATAGGGATTTGAAGAGGTAGGCGAAAAGAATTTAGGAGTCACAATACAAAACAAGCGATAAGTAAAAATTCATGAAAAATATAAGCAGACAATAGAGCATTTTATTCGTGTAAAGGAATATTTCAAAATAAAGTCCAAAGCAGTATGACAAAATAAAAGTATGCAAGACCATAAGGTCAATACTTCCACATGCATCGGAAGTCATAACACTAAGGAAGAGAAAATAAAGGAGTAGCAATAACTGAAAAATTATGAGAGAAACACTAAACCCATTAAAACTAATGAGGGTGGTGGAACTCCGAAATTTTGCAATAGCTGAATGGAGAAGATATAGTTGTACTGATAAAAGCAAAAAGGATAGAATGCGTGAACATGTTTGGAGCGCAGGAACAATAGCAATCACAATGTTGGAATGGCGACAGACAGGTGGAGGATGAAGAGGAATGCTTGACACAAGGTGGTTGAATGCCGTCGTGGAAAATCTCGAAATGTTAATGAAAACTGAAGAGAATCATGCAGAAAACTAAGTAAATCGCACTTTTTATAAAAGCAAGAACAAACAAATAATTCTAACCGCTTTAAAATAGATATTTTCGTCCAAAAATACTTAGTATATTTGTATACAAAATACGAGTATTTAACTTCACTTCCACCAGTATTTGTTTTTAAACTTAACAATGGGGAAATTTATTGCTATTATGTTTGCAGCTAGGTAAACATTTATACCATAAATTATACGTTATTACCCTTTTGACGGGACCATTCTGCTAATCTGTTAATGATATTAAGTATTGGCTGGCTAATAGAAACATATCTCGGTGACGTACTTTATTTAAACAAGTGTTAAATCTGTTGGTGCGGTAAAATACACAAACAGTATCTTTGATCGTATTCTCTATGCGTATTTTTACGTTAAAATAACGTTTATTATGTCTGTTAATGTAAATATTTCCTACTTTATATATACCTGAAATAGTAGAAAATATTAAATATACTTGGAAAAGGAAATACGTAATAAATTAGACATTTTCCCTTGCTTTATGCATAAATGTTGTAACATCAAAGTTTACCGTAGTGTATGTAATAACTTAAATTGGGGCTTGGATCAGCTTACGTAAACGGAACATATTGAAATTGGAAACTCATACCGTATGCGTTCCTTATAAAATTTATGAGCCATTTCAACTAGTAAACAGTAGATATGCGCATATACATGTGTGTATCCATCTTGGTATAGAATCATTTAAAGATTTACTAATATACATATGCAACAGGTATGCTTTTTGCTGATATTAAAGGCATGCTTTTTCACTATTCTAGTTACTTTAGATCAGCATGATCCATTAGCAATTTCAAGTATGTATTCAATAATTGGATGTTATAAGTACAGTGTATACAGTAACGTTTGGTGGGATAAAGTAAAATCTTGTTTTGAACTTAGTGCCAGAATTGTAACTGTATCAAACTCATTATCTTGGTGACATCCAAGAAGTAGATACACTGATTTTTACGTTATGTGTCGTGGTAGGTAAAATTACCAAACAAGTGTAAATTTATTGTGTGTATATTCTTTAGATTTACATAGTTTTAAAGAGCATTTATATAATTCATAACCTAAAGTCTTCAATTAATTACATTTTTATCACTTCCAATGATTACAATGAAGAGTTTATTTAATCTACTATATATTCTTCTTTAATCTAAACTTTCGCCTAATTACATTTTCACATATTACCTACACCAAAAATAGAATTCAAGATTTTTTACTGCAGTTCTAAACCCAAGTTTTCGTAGTTTCTGATTGCTGCAGTTAACACAACTATTGTGAGGAAAAATGTTGATAGTTTGATTATTATTTGTAGAAGTATTACTTTTTCTAGAAAAATAATTTGTCGATTTCTGTAGTTGTAATGCATGTAGAGAGAGATACATTGCGAATCAAAAGATCTCCGATTCCTTTTAAAAAGTCCAGAATATCAGAAGGCCTCAGGTTAGGTAACTCTCCCTCTTCAATTTCACTTGCTCCCAGATGCAAGTCCCTTGAGTTGCACGGTACTGCACAATTTGAGAGTAGGTGGATTGATGTTACATCATATTCCCCACAAAATCTACAATCGGCTTCCTCTGCTATTCCAAGCCTACTCAGATGTACTTTCAGTTTAGAGTGGTTTGTTAGGATCCCTGTCAATATGCGAATGTTATTCTTACTTAGGTTGATGCATTCTACAAATCTCTTCCGGTTATGGGTTCCCAGACGGGGTCTTAGCTTCCATCATTCCCTGGAGATTCTCCCAATATTTGGATTTTCTCTGCTCTTCTTCACTTTTAAGTTTCTTCTACTTATCCCGCAAAAGGGTTCAGACCCTACGAATGGTATTCCATCCCCTTTCCTAGCGAGGATGTCTGTTATTTCGTTTCCTTCCACCTCTGTGAGTCCCGGAACCCTCAAAAGGGTTACCTTGTTACTTTTGCCTAGCTCGTTTAGTTTTCCTAGACATCGCCAAACCATCTTGGAGCTGATTATATATGAGCTCAGCGCCCTGATTGCTGCGTGATTATTAGACATTATGATAATCTCGTGCTTTTGATAGTTCCTATCAATGTTGAATTGCGTATGTTTCTGTCTGGAAGATACTCGGGTACAAGCTCAAGCTTTCGAAATATGTATTTCTAGACCCATATATCCCTATTCCAGTTCCCCCTACCGTTTTGGAGCCACCCGTGTACCATCTGATGGCATTTCTGTTCAGTTTCAAGATGGTAGTTAGAAACTGAACACAAGTCGAAGTGATGTTGACTAACAATAAGCTGCCTTGACAACAAAGGAGTTCGTCAACTTCGAATAAAAAATGTAAAAATTGTCGTAGTATAGTCAAACAACAAAATCTCAACGATTTTCTTCAGCAATTCTTCTTCCTATCGAAAGCTCAACAATGAAGAATGCATTTAACCGAAAAATAAAAACATATTTCCATTACTAGTACACCAGAAGAATAATATACCCGGCCAGTCGAGCGAGAGAAAAGATACGTTCATCTACAGCTGTTGTTAATGCGGAATGAATAGGTATATCTACTTTTACAAAAGTATCGCTTAGATGTATTCGTCCTCGTTCTAGTAAATCTAAAGATTTACTTCAAAGGGACAGCACACATTATGATATTTTTGACTGAAACTGATTTGATTTGTGGAATCCAAAGGTTTATAATCTTACAAATTGTATCTAACAGATAGTCTGATATTCATTTGCAATTTTATGTTTTGACAAATGCACTTTTATTAAGAATTCTAATAATACCTGCATTTATTATGTATTATACAGGATACCTTTGTTGCAAATAAATTTCTACATTCTAGAATCTAGTAATCACTTCTGGTTGGTCCCTAAGAGGGACTGAATCAGAAACTTGATTTGATTCGTTGCTTTCTCCGCTTATTGGAATGTTTAGCTTTGATCGTCATCGTCCTTAAGTCAGAGTTTCTTTATGAGTCCCTCATTTGGGTCATTAGCACGAAGCACAAGAAATATCTTTGGGAACAAGGGTGTTCGGGAGCTTGGTCTTACCACACAATAAATTATGGACGACCGACGTGGATTCATCAATAAGCAAATGTTAAATCAGACTATTCTCGCAAAAGGGTATGCATGTTGAAAAATATCTGGATTATAATTAATACAATTATGTTCGAAAAAGCCGTGAAAAACATTTTAATGAGAAAGAGGAAAAATGATATGAATACAAAGGTGTCAAATATACCTTTTGCTGATTCTGATAATTATATCAATGATCTAATAATTTTTTGGTATGTATATTTACATCTTTGAGAAAATAGCCTGATTTAATATTTCGATAAATCCGGTTCGTCCACAATTTATTGTGTGCTATGTTCAGCCTCCCAAGGGGAATACTTTTATCCCTTATTTCTAAAGATGTTTCTTGGCGTTGATTGCTAAATGACTCAAATAATTATAAATACCTGTTAACTAGGTGTCTGACTTACGGGGCGTTGGAGATCAAAACTAAAGGCTCCAATAAGTAGAGCAAGCAACGAATCAATCAATTTCTCGATTTAGTCCCGCCTAGGGACCATCCAGAATCGATTTACTATATTTTAGAATGCTGTATTCTCATCAGCTTTCTCTTAACTAAAATACTAAAGAACACTCATTTACCAAAATGTAAACGTTTTTCATTTTGTAATAGCTATATATCAATATATCAATAAATGATTCGTATATCTATTTTCTTGCAGCAAACATATTCTGCATAATACAGAATATACATAAGTATTATTGAAGCAGTATAAAAGATCCCCAGATTTATTCATATAAATCGCCTTCAATTGTACGCTAGAGAAGCATTTCGACCCGCAGATTACTAATATCGGCTCTGTATCGTCGAAAACTCCACAGTTTTCGCATATATCTGGACAACCATTAGAGATATCGGATTTTCGATAGGATATTCATAATCTACGTTGTTTTTATCTGAAATATTCATATTTCGTAGAATACCGACCAAATAATCCATAGCGCGTACATGGAGGTGTATAGACTTGAGTAGGCTCTAGTGGGGTATATGCGTGCATCATTCCTCCAGCTCGCACCGTCTGGAAATATTTCTCCGCTGGTGTACAATAACTACAAGGAAATAGTCCGGCAGGATCTGTTGGTGCAATAGTAAGAAAATTCGTTACCATTTCTTTTTAATTTTCATTTGTATATTCCTGAAGATTTTCAGTTTAATATAAAATATCATACTATAATATCAGTTTCCATTAATTTTAACCTCTCTTATCCACTTAATACGTGTCGTGAGCTCAAAATTGTAAACAAATAGAAGATGGCTATATATTTGCTGGACAGATGCAAGCATACAGATAACTTTGAAGTCTATAGCTACGCAATTTAAGTAGCTTACACTTTCATATTGATTTATATTGAATTTACGAAACAAATCCCATGGATTACTGTAACAAGTAGCATCACACGACAACTCAATGCTACTTGTTATTTCAGTTGCTAAACGATTTCAGAGTATGAGCATGGCACATAGATATGTAACGTACATTTCACTATATATTTAGCAAAGCGTTCTTGATCTCTTGAATAACAGTAAAGAATAAGTCGTAAATATTATACACTTGTATTATATATACAGATCTATACAAGGTTTAAAGGATAACAAATGATCCATTCATAGCTAAATGTTATTACAAATATATGTTTGATTTAATAAACTTGCATTAAAAATAAAATGTAATCATGTAATGAAGAAATTCATTCAATTATGTATTTATTCTCACGTTCATGTTTATGTTTTATAAAATGTTACATGATTTTATTATCATTAAAATGTTTCACTATGCGGGCATGAATTTGTAGAGATCAATTAGTAAAATACATGTTTTAGAACACTATTGACATTACCAGCATATACATGTAGATCCGTTGATTTGTATTCACAAGGTAAATCATGCGAGAATCCAATTTGAGGGAAGCTACCAGTAATTAATTAGCGAATCATTCAAAAGGCTGGCTCGGTTTTGCAATTTGCTATTCCAGCGACTATACATTAGCTATTCGAACGTAACAAAGTCGAACAACTAGGCCGGGGTGGTTTCCAGATAGTTTCTGAGTAATTGCTTCGACATGGAACTTACCAGTTACTGCTGTCGTGGGTGTGCGGGATATCTGCGAAAAAGAAACAAGAAACGACACCTCGGAAGTCAGGACGATATAACGATTGCTCACGGCGATCACACACTAACTCACAATCAGTGATTTCTGAACAGACAACTTACGACTTTGCGTTCCCTAATGTTCGTGCGAACGTGCATTTGCATAGTTTTGAGTCATTGTCTTCGCCTATTTTGGCAGACATTGTGGCTGCGTCCGCTACACGTCTTAAATACTAATCGATCGATTGTCGTCAATTATGACAGCTTTGGAGTAAGTTGCGTAAACGATTCTTGAATGTAAATGAAAGTGTATAAACATAATCAAATGTATAAATACACTATCGCTCATTAAAGAACGAACAATGAACGGAAACTTATTAAAAAGTTACCGATGCTACAACAAATAATAAAAATAATTACTCAGTTGTAATGATTTATTTAACCCTTTGGAATTTAAATGTAACATAGAATAAATAAACTTGAATATTTCAATGAAAATAAAACATGCATCTATAATACAATTCACGCTATAAGTTTCTTTAGAAATCAATTCTATTTGTTTTACATTTTTGTATGTGTGTTGTTTTCGCAACATTAGTTCCTCAGGTGTGCTAACTCACTTTTGCGGTAGTGTAGATATTTCTATTCTGAGTCGACGGACACTCTGACTCTTATCTGTTGACCAAATCCTTTATATTGTCTGTTACAGAAACCAATTCTTTAAATTTATTTGAAGTCGCAGTTACTTCTAGTGTAGATACGTGACATTTGTTCCAAAATCAATTTTAACTCTTTTAAGGAGACAAATCACGGAATGGGACAAGTGGACGCGCTCGACAGGACGAAGTTAAGTAGACCGGTGGATTGGACATGGGAAACTCTCCACAGTAAAAACTGGACTCTGTGAGAACTGGACGCAAGTAAAACAAGTTTATGCTTTAAAAGAATTCATACAACGTTTTATAGATAAATCTGTTACTTGTGACTTTGAAATGGCTTCTTATCATTTGTCAAAAAAGTATGAGAAAGCATTTGCATAAACTTGATTTAATCAATCGGTGCAATAATGAAACACAGTTTGTGGTATACGTAAAAATGGTTATAGCGTTGCCGTTTGCCACTTTCTAAATGGACACCTTTTTGCAGAAAGGAACCAATCCACAAATTACGAAATTTACAGATTGTGCGTAATATTATATTAGAAGGCATAAACTGTTAACCAATGAACCGACCCACTACAGAAATGATCCAAGCGGATTGCTTTCTTTCTGCATAATAGGCAGGTGATAGTTCTTTGTGACAGTTGTATCAAAATTAAGATTATCGGTGAAAAACGTGTTTTTGTGTGCACGAATATGAATAACATCAGAACAAAAACAAGTAGAAAGTCCGGTTAGTTTTCAGACGTAGCTTTTTAACCAAATTTATTTTAAAATTTAAACAATTAAAAAAGAGTACCTGTAACACGTGCAACACATACCATAGTCAAATCCGAAATGCCGTAACTAGCGACGAACAAAAAAAAACTCAAAGAAGAACACGACAACCAAATTAATTGGCAGGAAGCCCGAAATCAAATGAAGAATGACATGAACAAAGCTAAAGAAAACAATTGAATAATATGTATAACATTCGATCTTGAAGAAACACTGCCACTACCTCGGTTAGCCATATTGTTTTACAACAGACGGATTTGGCTCTACAATTTAGGCGTTCACTCTGGTTCAACCAATGAGGGTCACTTTTATGTGTGGACAAAAAACGAAGCAGAACGCGGAGCCCAAAAAATTGGCTCATGTTTAATAAAGCATATTAAAGAAAATCTATCTGATACCACCGAATTAATCTTGTCAGATACTTGCGGCGGTCAAAACCGCAACATAAAGATGACACACATCATGCTCAAAGTCATGCTGCAGGCGCATGCCTCTTTAAAATTAATTCGGATGCGTTTTCTTGTATCTGGCCATAGCTTTCTCTCTAATGATTCAGATTTTTCAGACGTCGAATATGCACTCAAACATCAACAACGCCTTTATATAGGAATCATGGAAAAATGCCCTAAAAAACAAATTCAAAGTAAGACGAGTAAACTCCACTGAATATTATGGAACTGTCCAGCTATAAAAACGAATCGTAAATAGAAAAGTCGATGTTGAGAATGTGAAGGTTAGTTGATTGAAAGCACGACAGATACGTCTTGATAAAGAAACGCCATTTTCAATTTTTATGAGTAACATTTTCGAACAGAACCCGTATGCTGAAATAGACATTAGAAAGAAACAAAAAGGACGCCTTGGTTTATTTAAGGATTTGCTAGTCCCAATGTGGTTCGAATAAAAAACTATATCAAATCCAAAAATAGACGACATAAACTCCATGATGCACTTGATTCCTAATGATTGCAAACAATTTTATGAAAATATTACCGTCCGTGACTAACGAAATAAGATTTCATTGGAAAGAGGATTACAATCATAAATAAAATGACCTATCACTCGACCCCTGTGCTCCATAATGGTAAAGAAATAGATAAAGCTCCACCCCTCCTAATGGGATGAAGCCTGAAAATAAAATTTATTGAAATCTCAATAGGAGACCAACGCTTTCGTTCTTGAAAATCAAATCCAATCCAGTTTTAGCTAGAAATCGCAGCGAAAACATTATTTCGGCGATAAGAGTCCGCAGGAGTTTACAACATTTTTCCCTAGTCTCGTGTCTGTGAACAAATTGGTACGGAATCTGAAATCGTTATGGAGTCCCAGATGATTCTGAGTATCTCGAATAAAAGCAACTGTAAGCTGTTTTCATCTCTAAAGTTTCTCTTACGAGTTTTATTTTACCTGAAAAGATTTTGTATTCGTAAAATGTAATCGTTGCATAGTTGTTCGATTAGGAGAGGGAGGTAAAGCCAATCAGCTTTTGATTCGGTTCAATTTGGGGATAATAAAATTTAAAAAAAGATAGAAATACATTGCGCAAGATTGAAAATTGCCAACTACGAGATAAAGGAAAACTTCTAGGAAGTATAATATTCTCTAATGAAAGATTTGAGAAATATTTTTTTATTCGATATTATTAGTAATCGGAAATGCACATATTATAAGCGAATCTGACATAATGTACAACTTGAAACAATAGTCTGATGTAAAGTATCATGGCATGGTGAGGCATCCAGCGGTTTCGCCTCAGTGCTGTCGAAAATCGTGGAGCCAATATTCTGTTGTCTGTTTGATAAAAGCATGGCTGGCATGGTGGTTTGATGAGTATCTAGTTCTCCATGACTTATGTAGGCTTTTTCCTGTATTTTCGAAACGGTATGTTAAGGCCTGAATACAGTGTATGGTTGAATACGTATGATGTTGCGCCTACCATTATGTCCAGAATTCTAGACTGGCTTTTGTGTATAATGCCTATGTTAGACATTCTGGTACAACTTCAAAATTCAATTGTATATATCCATATAAGTTTGATGATTAATAATTTGTATTGATTTGATAAGTTTGATTTACGACATATCAGCCAGTTGTATTCCTTTGTTCTTAGTTCTATTATTTTTAATATGGGCATGCTGTTTGCAATTTAGTTTGAAGTCCTAGATATTTTACTTTTCTCTTCGCGATTCCATTCAGTTTAACAGTAGGGTATCTATCTTTCTTAAGGGTAAATGTTGTATCAGTTGAATGAGTTTCTTTAACTTTAATTCTTCATTTTTCTCAACCATACTTAAATTTTCTTTTAATGCCTACAGCCTTTGTGGAATCATCTTGATTGGCAAATATTGCTCCATCAGCCGCGATTCCCTTATAGTGGTTGTGTTGGTATAATATATAATAATACATAATACCTAGAGAATAGGATCAAGAATACTGCCCTGACAACTCCTGCTTGTATATGATAGCGGTTGGAGTTTTCACCATTGAAGATTCCCGTTGGCTTAAATGTTATTTCAGTAGGTTATACTTTTTTGCACGAAGAACTTTTTTGATTTTATATATTAGGCTTGGACGCCATACTTTACCAAAAGCATGGTTCAGAGACACGAAACTGCTGATAGTACCATTTCTTTTCTACTGTTTTGTTTATTGTACTCGTTATACTATGGCAATGTTGTATCGTATAGTGACCTTGTCGAAATCCAAATTGACCAGCTGGGATTCAATCGTGGATTTAGAGTCTTTTCTATCCTACTGAGGATGAACTTTAAAAAATTAAAATTAGTGTTAGCATACATTTTCATATAGATATTGCATTTACACGCACGCTCTTTAATTTGGAATCTAACTCACTTCTAGCCAGTAATATACTTCCAATTAAAATCCTTATACCTGGGAACTATTTGCATTAGTTCTCTAATCTGAAATTTATTTATTTATTGCCCAAAAGTGCCAAGTACCAAGTTAAGGACAAATAATAAGATAACGCAACTAAGTAAATAAACAGTTTTAACATTATAAGTTATATATGATTGTCCTTGGATCTTGAACTCCACTATAGACATCATCTTCACTTCTATACAGCAAGTAATTCTCGTAAGGAGCAATTAAATATACGGCACTCTCCACTAATGCGCTTATAGACATCACACATAAATTCAATTGGTGAGTTAGGTTCGTACGAGCAAGCAAAGTATAGAACAAGGCAACGTTCCGTGTTGCATATTGAGGGACCAGAAAAGGTAATTATGTAATAATTTATATAAGAGGGAGAGAGAGAGAGAGAGAAGCCAATACGGCTTTGTACCAACAATGATATATGAATAGTATCTAATAAGGTTTGATTAGGAAACCCTCTAGGCACATAGGTACGGTGCTCTGAGAACCACAAACACTTTAGGAAACGTTTTTGTGTATCTACAATGTCACTTATATCTTCAGAAAAAGACGGTCGTGAATAAAAAATAACACCTAAATCTAACTTTGTCGAAACGACTAAGAGGTATGGTATTTATAGAATAAATGTACATTATAGAGCTATTTCTCTTGGTAAAAGTAGTTGTTTTCTATTTAGGTATATTAAGCCTGAACTTATTTAATCTACATCAGCCATGTCAAACTCAAAGTCACTGGTGGGCCAAAAGCATGAAGACCGTAGACTAGGTGGGTCGCAAAACCTAATCTTAAACAAGACAAGCTACTGAAAATCTTAACGAAAAAAAGTACTATTACAGGACAAGTATATCTATTAAATTTCCAATAAAAAGGACATTACAAAAAAGTACAAACACTTACTTCTTTTGCCAGATATTTGACATATTTTGTCTTTAATTAAGTTGCTTATCTGTGGCGTGAATTTATCGGCGGAAATAACTTTTAAAACTGCATCCAAGTATACGTCCGTCAATCGCGATCTCGCGGGAGATTTGTTTCCTTTCATCAAAGAAACCAATGGTTTTCTTGCGACTTAAAATCCTGAAAACGCCTTTCAAATTCTGGCAGAAGGCTTCCCCTTTTCTCTGTATACATTTTGTATGATATTGGGACAACTGTACTTTCCTGATACGCCTTACAATACACTAATTTATTTTCATTAAAATCACATATACAACAACAAACAACTTACGTCGGTGGTGATACGTGTATGGACTTGTTGCAGCGCGCGCCTTTTCAAAACCGGTTTTTAACACGCTCGCGGGTCACATTATCCGGCTGTTTTCAAAATTGATTCGGGCCGCAGGAAAACGCCAGTGGGCCATGTTTGACATGACTGATCTACACCAATCAGACACATAATTCAAACTTGAAGCAGTCCTCAACGGAAGGTCATATTAAAGATCTCATCATCAGAAAAAAATAATATCTGGCAATCAGCAGATACAGTAACATTGTTTATAAACAAGAGAAATAATAGAGGTCCTACAATATGACCTTGCCGGACACCAGAAGTTATAAGACAGGCTTCAGGGTTAAAGCCATTGTACGATACAAAAAGAAAACTTGCGATTAAACAAATAAGATCTAATTAAGTTTACCAGATCATGAAACCAAAGAACAGAGTTTATTGCATAAAATACCATGAGTCAGCTCATTAAAGACCTTGGTTATGTAGATAGTACTATGAACGGCATTAGTCTTGGTGAATTCTGAAGTCATCTTTCGATGGCATACACTTACATGCTTCGATTTTTTGCTCGTTTGTTCCTTTCGATTTTCAAATAAACAATCCCTTATCTACGCTCCTCAAGGCTGATATGGCGAATGTTTTAATAGAAACATGTAGATTCTTTGTGTTTGGTTGTAGAGTATATTTGAATCGCGCGCCACTCATAACCGCTGATTGTATGAATAATCTGGTTGTGTCCCTTCCAGAAGGCATTGCATTTTTTAGCTACCATCGTAGATTGCAGTTTTTCAGTCCCTTTTTTGTAACACACAAGTTAAGAGTCGATCGTCAACACATTTTTTTGTATATCTCATTGCATCTGAATCATCCCAAACAATTTTGTAAATTATTATTGTTTAAACAATAAATCAACAAGAAATATTCAGTTCATATCCAGGCTTTTTTATTGCAATTTCGAAGATCACACAGAAAACAAAACAGTTTGCAATATTAATATTGAAATTGTTTCTGTGATTAAAATAGAATTTAACAAATTGGTAATTAATCATTAAATTACAAAATTTAGATAGCCCAAAATTTGAAATTGATTGATAATAATGTCTACAGTGTTTGCAACAACGTCAAGAAGTGTATAATAATAGATTAATGATAACTTTTACTAGCTAATAGATAAATGAGAATTTTTCACTAGTTCATAAAACTTATTTAATTATGGTAGATGTACATTTTGCGTGCACATGCACGCATCATCAGTACGACTAACATCCTCTTGTCCAAATTTGCAAAGATCTAACAGAACCTCTCTCTTTCTAACTACTTACTTTCTAAAAATACATTTCTTTTGAAAAGGAAAAAACATAGTTTTCTGTAAAATAATGACATTATATATGGTGCTATATATGTTGTATAGGGTGCCTGCTCGTTACATAAGCACCATATATAATGTCATTATGTTACAAAAAACCATGTTTTTTTTCCTTTTCAAAAGAAATGTATTTTTAGAAAGTAAGTAGTTAGATAGAGAGAGTTTCTGTTAGAGCTTTGTAAATTTGGACAAGAGGCTGTTAGTCGTACTGACGGTGGATGCATGTGCACGCGAAATGTACATCTACCATAATTAAATAAGTTTTATGAACTAGTGAAAAATTCTCATTTATCTATTACCAAGAAGTTCGTAGCTCATGTTATTTTTGATTATACTAGCTAATTTAACTTTAGGAAAGCATAGCTTTAATTTCTCAATTGAGACGGTTTTTTCTATTATTAGGATTATTTATTTTTAATTATTACAACTAAATGTATTTTGTGATTTTAAACATGTTACATTTAAGTTTAATTCCTGGTCGCCTAGTTTCAAGATTATAATGTGAATTGTTAATTATATTATTTCAGTTTTTCTTATTATTCTTTGTTAATAATTTTTTTCTGTAGAATAAGCGCTGTTCGCTTGTACAAATGAATACAAGCGATGTGCGTATATTTTGCTTTTTATTTAATTCCAACTAGAAAAAGTAAAACTACCCTGGACTCGTTTCGTAGTAGTTCCATGTACTTCATTATATTTTTGTTCAGTTTCCTAAAATCACCGTTTCGACATTAACATTGTAAAAACGCTGCATATGTTTCCTTAAAAAATCCACCTCAATCTCTAGGAGCGTGGAAAGGATTTGTTTATATTAAGATCGAACGGAACACATGGGAAAGAAATCTATTGCATGCCCTCGAAAGATGACGTGCAGAATATTTCCAGATTTCACAAAATCCGTCGCTTACACTGAGTCAAGACTAATGTCGCCGATAGTTCCTGACCTGCTGGGTATCCAGCACTGCAGGCGCGATCTGTTTGTTGTTGACCGCGGTCAGTAAGCGTTGACCTTCCATCAACGAAACGGTATTGAAAAACAATTCTGTGCTTTATCATTATCATCAATAGTATTATTGGAACATGATGGTTAAACTTTCAATTTTCTTGTTTAGGTGAAAGAATCTTTCGCCGGAGATTTTACTGTTAGAGGTAATATAATAGAATTTCCTAAACCGAGAAAATATTTAGATATGCTATTAAATAAAAACTAATTACCCAAATTAACTCTAAAATTATTCTTTGCAATTCAAGAATTCCTCTGTTTGTATTAGGTTTTATTTATTTTTGTTTTAATTTCTTTATCTTTATTATTAAGGTATTTACGACATAATTGCCATAAAACTAAATTACGATTTACCTAATTTGAACGTAATTAACCTCCTAACATCACTGGAAAACTTTTGTAAAGGCAACTACATAGTGTTATTTGCTTGATCCGACAAAATCCCCTTAATTTTCAATCTTCAGAGACAGCAGCGAATATTCCTCATGGTCAGATCGAAAACCTGCTCCTTCCTAATAAGAATTTGCCGCAAAATCTCCTAGAACACACGATAAACTTCCCTTAATGATCCACGACGTGTCTGCCGGTAACAGTCCAGAATCTCGACGCAATGTAGTAGCCGAAAGTCGTTGTGCAGATTGTCTCTTGTGCCAAAAGGACTGTGAAAATTGGTAATCCCGGATATCGTAAAACAGAATGGTAGAATGCAAGAAACACGACGGGACCTCATTTGGAACTTTTCCGTCATTATTTACTAGGAAATTCTTGGGAAACTAATGAAACTTACTGTTAGTAAATGTAGATCAAGAGGATGAAAATCTAGAGATTTATAACATGACGCTTTCGTGTTTCATCAGTGTATGTCCAACGTAATTGATGTTTGACTTCTTGTGTAAATACGAAGAAAAATAATGGAGTGGATTATTATACTATTAAGATAAATAACTTTATATTTCTGTAGAAGATAAAAGTGATACAAGCAATCAGACACTAAAACCATTGTATTATTTTTATTGGAGAAAAAACGCAGTTAATTAATTTTGATTGAAGAGTGATTGAAACTCACATTTCCACTTGAATTATGCAACACACTTTACCTACATGCACAAAGAGTGTATGAGAACATACCTACCCAATAATAAAAAAGTTATATCTACATATATACCCTTTGGTGTGATATTTCAATCGTTTCTTCTCCTATAACACCCTTAGCTACGGAGCTAAAAGTGCATGATTCATAACTTTGTAACATTATAATATTGTAATGCTTAATTCTACTACCTTAGTAACTATATCATCTTCCGAGTAATCGGTAGAACTCAAACTTTCTGTATGTATTATAGATCTGTTATTGCCATCCTGTGATCGAGCAATCTACATCTCACTTTCAACTTTTTAACATGTAGTACAAATATAATTGCAATGGAAATATCTGTGCATATTTTATTTAGTTACTAAATCTCTACTGTTAACCTGATTGATCAATGTATCTGTCAATGTTGATGATTATCTCCGTAACTTCAGTCGAGCAACTTTACATAGGTTCTTACACGATATGGGTTTCGAATTTAAAAAAAGTAGGACGTAAAAGTATACTCATCGAACGAGACGACATTATTC
>JARFOC010042897.1:0-23078 GCA_031763485.1 Osmoderma eremita | reverse complement strand
GTATTCCCGAAACACGTGTCGTCCCGAATTAATTAATACTTGTGCGGGAGGAGTAATCCGAACAGTGTGTTTATCTCCCATTGTCAAGCAACTCACGAATACCGTATTAGTAATGCCTACCACTCCACAGTCGTTGGAATTCTTTGTGAATCATTAATGTGTGTTCCGGAATATATAGTGATACATATTTATCCGACCATACATATATTGTAACAAGGCAGCTGAGTGCTGGTAATTCTCTTCATTTTTACATGAAGAATTGTGGGTATATTACAAGATTTACTGTTAGCAATTAAGCGTGATATATGGTTGCAATCTGATGATGCGCTCGTATATTGAAATGATTCCGTCAGCAGAACTTTGGTGCAATATTTACAAGAATATATTAGCACAACGCAAACACTACATTTTCGCAAACTATATAATATCAAGGTACAGCAAAACTCAAATAAATACAATAAATATTAATAGAGAAATGTTATTAACTACAAATAACAAAGGAGGCAAAAAACGGTATACGATCACGAGTTACATCACAGACGAAGATGTAAGATCTACCGTCTTATTTTGAGAATTGTGTGATTTACTATACTGTTGCAAATTCTGCTGAATTGACAAATTCTGGTAAAATTTACATGCATGGTGCATGTGCAAGAGGTATTAGCTGTAAGCGGTGAGATAATCTTTGTTCGTTATTTACTTCAGTGTCGTTTGTTCGTGCTCTAATTATTCAAGTTTTGTGTCGAGGTATCTAGAATCCTCTTGCGTAATTACTTACGTTGGACATCTTGAAATAAATCATCTACATGAGAACGAAGTTAATTTATCTTATCTCCAATGCACAAAGTTGCTGTAATTAATTGCCAACTGCTACTATCTATAAGTTAGGTGCATGCCCAAGTGAAATAGTGCTGATCATTAACCAAATTACATACAGTAACGGGTTTATATTATATGTACGAGGAGTGTAAATTAAGTGATGAGACTGATATTTATAAATATTTTTATTTGAATATAATTACAACTGAACGTTGTCTCCCTCAAAATAACTCCCTTGGGAAGCCGCACAACGTTGGAGATGGTTCTTCCATTCCTCATAGCAGTGCTGAAACTCGGATATTGAAATCGGCTTTAGCTGGTCCGTTCCAGCCGTTTGAATGTTTTCGAGTGTTCCAAAATGATGTCCCTGCAGATGAATTTTCAATCTTGGGAAAAGAAAAAAGTCACAAGGGCTCAAGTTAGGTGAATAAGGAGGCTGAGGAGCCACAGAAATATTTTCACTGGCCAAGAAACCGTTTATGGGAATTGCTGTGTGACAAGGCGCATTGTCATGATGCGGGATCCAATCGTTCTTGATGTTTGGTCTCACACGCATGATCCTTTTTCGGAGTCCTTCGAGAACCTCTCGGTAAAAATATTGATTAACTGTCTGACCTTGAGGTACGAACTCTCTGTGAACGATTCCCTGGCTATTAAAGGAACAAATCAGTATGTTCTTGATCTTTGATTTGCTCATTATTGCTTTCTTAGGCCTTGGAGGGTCTGAAGTGTGGTATTCCATGCTCTGGCGTCTTGTTTCCAGTAATGACACGTTCCAAAAAATTTTCATTTTTTTCTATCGATTCCAAAAAGTGAAGGCATATTTCTCTCCTGATATCCTTTTGTTCCTGCTATAGATTTTTTGGAGCCATTTTCGAGCAAATCTTTCATTGGTCAAAACTTGATGAACGGTGGTGTGAGACAAATTCAACTGTTTCCCGATCGCTCTGATCGTCAACCGCCGATCTGAACGCACAAGACCGCGGATTTTATCGACATAGACTTTAATAAATGCCATAAGAATTATTGCTGTCGTCTGGTATCGCGGATGCAAAGATTTCTAAGAAAGACTTTTCTCCTGTAATGCTGATGATTCTGGTGCTATGCTAAACACGAAAATTCTTATGCGTTTAATTAAATTAGTATTTGAAACTTTGTTCGACGAAGTTTTGATGTTGTGCATTGAAACTGCGTAATAGCACTACGAAATCCAGCTACAGAACTGGGAAAGCTATAGTACTGTCGAGTACATGAAGTAAAAAAGTTGAGCTAGGGTCTTCTCTTTTGCCCTCTGAATGTAAGCGATTCAAAAGGGTAGTTAGCATAAAGTTTTTAAAGATCTAAGATTACTAAAGTGTCTACAGGTCTGTATGAGAAAACCCAAAGCTTTGGCGGCGCTGTTATTATACACAATAGAAATGTGCTTAGCATTTCAGTGAGAGATGAAACAATTTCCCTAAATTATATTGATTTTAAATCTACCTACTACATGTTGTTTCTTTGTCTTCCCTTGAAAATACTCACATAGGATGACCGTTGGTTGTATACGATGCGGAAGCGATTGTTTTGGATATAGGGAACCATGATTTAGGTAGTCGACTATAAGAAGGCGGGACTAATAATAAGTGCCTGTCATATAAAATTACAAATTTTGAGGACGAAGCTAAGTAAAAAATTATAACTAAAAAATACAGGTACAACAGACAAGGAAACACAGTGTTGGATGCAATAAGCTGTCAAAGATAAAGAAAAAGGGAAAATTCCGAATAGCGAATTGCCCTTTTTTGCAATTTAAAAATGATATTAAAATTGTATAAACTACAAGTGCCCCAAAAAGGGAGAACGTAGCACAGATGGGGTTCAAAAGGGGCAAAGTAAGTCATTCGAACAGAGGAAGGACTAAGCTCCCTGGCTACAGATCTAATCATAATAAAATTAAATTAAAAGTTGATTTTGTGGAAGTAAACAAAAATTCTAAACTAAAAACTCTTTTCTTGCACTATAACGAATTAAACTATTACTTCTAAACGAAGCTATAAAGCAAAAACGATGTAGAATGTCGTAACGACTGTTCCAAATTTGTAAATAACAAAACAAATAAACAATAATTCTAATAAGAAAGCGTAATATAAGGTGTAATAATTTTATTTTTAGAATTAACAAGAGTTCCCGTGTTATTTAATGTTCGAACCGCGTTTTGTATTGTTGCAATGCAATGTTTCCAATAGGCCTTTTTTCCGAATTGCATAATATAGCATTATTATTTGTACTTTATCTTCAACAGCAGAGTAGTCTATTATAAACTCCTTAATGCATAGTTTTCAACATGACTAACATAATTGTTGGTTTTGCGCGGACGACTTCCAACTAACGGAGCTCTTATACGTCGACTCCATGTTATACACGAATTCCTAGAGCCTCCTCGGTATCTTGCAGGCGGTATATTTAGAGATAAATGTAAATGTATAAATAAGCACAACGCCTAAATAAATTGCATCCCCGGAAGAGGATGGATTGATTCGATATAAGAGGGATAAGCTTGTCTAGAGTTACTCCGTTCCCTGTTGTCAACGGATACAATTTGAGAGTTTCTGATTAATTTCATGAGGGCAGTGCTTAGGATACTGATGGACCTGTTAGAGTGTCTATGGTCTCTCTTGATTGATGAATGTTGCGATAGATTGATTACGCCGTGATCTCTACGGGATACTTTCCTGGAGTGTGGGGTATAAGCTCTCTAATACAACAGATATACAAGCAATTTAGTTTATAAACATACAGAAATGCTGGAGTTGGCTGTAACTTAAAATGGCTATTATGTAAGTATGCTCTTCACTGACTTTATGTGCCTATAAACATGGGTAGCTGCGGATTATATTTGACATGAGTGAAATTTAAGCTAAAACAGAAGTAGTTATTATAGAATTATTTTACTCCGAAATGCTTACTCCGGAAGAAAAAATAAGCCTTATTTGCAGTGATGAAAACAAAAGAGTTTCGACAAAGATTAATGACAACTAAGGTAGTGGGACTTAAACCCTTTACACTGCTTTCTGTTCCATATTAAAAAAGTTACACTACAGTGCACAACATGGACTATTCACGAAGAGGAAGATGTTTTCATTCGTGTTTTCGGAAACATCGGATCAATTTAGATAGACACATTGCCTTTATACATACTGTCACAAATAACATTATTATAATATTAGAAATGTGTTGAATAATGTTAAAATTAATAATAATAATAATATTAGAAATGATTTAGCAAATGTTCAAATCGTCCCCTTCCAACCAAACATAACAATATCGCAACCTATTATAAAAATTCTACAATATTACGTTGATACAATTTTATTATTTTTTTTCTCTCTTGTATTATTTTTGAAATAATAGGATACGGTAGCGTGAAAGGGTGTTTTTTCTTTGAGTTCATGTAATATCTAAATGTAAAAAATCTAAGAAAGAAAAGTGACCCGTTATAAAAGTAATAGAGAAAAAATATTTTGGAAATTCAGCAACCTATTTAGCAATTGCAAACATACGAAAGTGACAGATGTGTGGTATGCGTATACATAGGTAGAATGCGTGTGTATAGTGTTCGCACCTTACCCGTTACTACTGTAAAATGTTTAAACGCACTCTTATTGTTAATTGTTTTGTATGTGATTGGAGATCTCTCGATTGTAACAATTGTATCGATTTCAAGATAAAAAATACGTGTGGAATATACAGACGGGTTTTTATAATCCAAGTTTTTCTTTTTTTACAAAATTAATAAGTCTGTCGCATATATTTTTCTTATTAAGGCTCAAAAGACATACAATATTTTTGTGGGGAGCGAAATGGAAATTAGGAAATTATATAAATGATTGATACTGTTACTGTGTGACGGGCAAGCGAGAAATATGTGGTTCAAAAACGCATTTTCTTCGCCGCATATACATAAAGGTGCCTCAATATTATCAATTTTAAATAGATAGGCCGGATACCTGTCATGACCAAATTTTAACGATAGAAACGTGGAAGGCTGTGGATTAAGTACCACGAGTTGGTTTTGGTTTCGTACTGCGTTAACCTATTAGAGTACGTGTTTTTTTCTAATAAGAGTCCTGCCCCAATATGATTTTCTTAGCAATATTAACAATCTCCGCCTCACAAAGTACCGGTAGATAGGCACGTCCAGAAGTGCAACTTCCTTTAGCCAGTTGATCGACTATATCGTTTGGTTGTACTCCTGAATGGCTTTTAACCCAATAAAATTCCACGTGGATTGAACGTTTTTTAAAATTATTTACGGCATTGAAAGTATCTCTAATGATGGGGCACATAATAGGGCTGCCTGTGCTCTTATAATGTTCTTAACAAGCTCATCAAGTCGGTCATGATTACTATATGATTATGAGATGTTAAAACATATTGGAGTTCCTCCAAGATAGCAGCTGCCTCAGCAGTAAAGATGCTAGCGTCCGAATCCCATTGGAACTCCATTTTAACGTTCTTCCTGTCATGATGGGTGTAGTATGCGCATTCGCACCCCTTCTCACTTTTAGATCCACCGTATATTAATATATATGGTGTTTTTTATCGTATCTACAATTGAAAGGAACATTCGACGGTCATGGTTGACTTGGCCAATATATTTAGGCAAAATGAAGCTAATAGTTCATAATATTCAAATGGCGATAAATTAAGTATGGATGGAGCCATTATATACGACCCTGAAACTTGGCTGGAAATCTGAAAGCAACAGCTAAAAGCGGCGAGCCTTTTTTTAACCCAATATGCATTGGTTAGATCTCGACGAGATAATGTATTTATTTTATTAAGCAATAACGGCAAACATTTGGAATTTCATTTGTAAATATATTTCACAGCCAGAAACTTTCTACGCAGAAAAAGCGGGGGTTTCTGGGCTTCTATCTGAAAGGCGGCAATGTGTGCGGATTTCATTGCGCCAACGCACAACCGTAGAGGTTTATTTTGTACAATATCCACTCTTAGTAAGTTATTGTTACTTGTATTAGCGTAGTTGGTACAACCATAGTCAATGATAGGTCTTATACGCGCTCTATAGATATTCATCGAAACCTTAAAATCCGTGCCCCACGATACCTTCATGATTCCTCTCACCAATTGAGAACTTTCTCGTATTTTGCAACGATTTATATGTAAACCCAGGCATTTCACATCTTGTCGAATGCGAAATTTACTTTGTCCCAATTGTATTTCGCCCTCTGGCACCACCCTCTTTCGTGAAAAAAACATGTTGGTGTTTTGAGGTTCCAAATCTAATGTAATGACATGTTAGCCAATTTCCTAATTTGTTTACGTCGATGGTCATGATTGAAATAAGAGCGTTTAGATTTTTATTACTTGCTTAGAGGCAAATATCGTCAGCATATTGTATACTGTTGAGATGTGGGGTAAAGGTATCATGAAAATCGCGGGTGTAACTATTAAAGAGGATTGGACTCCAGGTAGATCCTTGCAAGAGGCCTTGGAGACATCTCGGACCAATTTTTTCGTTAGCATTTGATCCTATAAAAACTTTAACATTGCGAAATAGACTGGTAACGCTTTCCGCTGCATGTTCAGGCAATCCGATCTGAATAATTTTGCTTTGCAAGATGTTTAAATCAACGGATCCGTACGCATTTTTAAAATCTAAAAACATAGCACAAGTGGTTTCATTGTTTGTAAGATTAATCTGTATATCTGTGATAAAATCAGTTAGATCATCAAGAGTACCTCTAGCATTTCTAAAGCCATATTGCCAGCAAATGGTTAGACTCCACCCACCACTCTAATATAATTTTAATTATAGTTTTAAAAGTTTTAATTATACAGGACATAAGAGCAATCACCTCTCAATCATTGCTCTTATGTAATAAGAGTTTGTATGATTCGGATCCTTGTTAGGTTGTTCCAATACTCGAACAATTAATTAATTATTAATTATTGCTTTTGGACCTGATTGGATTATAAAACGTATTATCTAATACGATGGAATTATACATATATATATATATATATATATTTATTTATTTCCACATTTCACATTGCTATGATAAAAAGTTATGGTTGTTTGAATTCAATACAACTTAAAATATATTGGCTGAATATGCAGACACGAGCGATGTACTTTAGAAGAATTACTGAATAGGAATATGAAATGCTTCGGAGATACCTTACGTGTCTTATACATATGTGCATGTATTAAAACGATTTGCATTGCACACGGTATTGCAATTCAATATGATTGGATTTGTGAGTGGATGACTGGATATAGCAGCACTTATGAAAATATCTTACTTCTGTATATTAAAGAACGCATAGGTTGTATACACATACACCATGTGTATGCATATACATGTCTAAGTCATTAATGGCGGTGAATTTAAATTTGCCTACCAGTTTCGCGCTTTAACACGTTCCATTGCAAAGCATTGCAAACTATTATCTCTTGGTATCAGTTATCTGAGTAAATTAAATTAAATAAGTACCATGGATGCGTTCATTTTCCAGAGTGGATGTTTCTTGTAGCATGCTTAAACCACATAGATCTAGGTATAAATTGCTATATTGTGCCCGGAAGGCAATTATTTCTAAGATTGTCTGAATCGCTCTCTTTCGAAATGTACGTGATTTTCATGGAAATCGCCTTTGTACTACTCCTGCCACTTATCGGGCTTATCGTTTCAAAAGTTTCCATCGGGCCACAACGAAATCGATTGCGCCACTAGAGTGCATGAATGTTATCCAATCTACATTTCAATTTTCTGTTCATGTAATCGAAAAGCTATATTTTACTGTTAAAATGAACACGATGAGGAATTGTAATATAGTGTTTCTCTGTTCTAATGTGAAAAAATGTTTCATTTGTGTTTATACTATCGAGGTTGTACTTCAAAAACATGTTTATGTTATTTTACTAAAATCAGCTACTCTCAGGCCGAATATATTAAAGTATTCCACTTAATAGTGCTTTTTATGTAAAATATTCAATGTAAACGTCAACAATAGATCAACTATACACATTGAAAATGATAATGAATAACAATTATGGACAAACTCTAGGATTGCACCTGCTCTTTGTGGATTTTAAGCAAGCATATGACTCCGTCTACCGGAAGAAATTATACCAAGCTCTTGAAAAACTAGGAATTCCAAAGGAACTGATAAATCTGGTGATCTATTATTTTTCGGTCTTTTTGAACTTTTCAACATAATCCCTACCAATGTTAATGCACTTATCGCAGCGAGACACAAGCTTCTGTAAATCCTCTTCGTAAAAGGTGCGATCCAAATTTGTAAAATACTGTAATCCTTCCTCCTGAACTTCGTCGTTGTCTTCAAACCTTTTACCCGACAAATGAGCTTTCAACGGCCCAAACAAATGAAAATCAGAAGGAGCCAAGCCTGAACTATGTGGCGGATGGACAATAACTTCTCAATTGTGTTTCTGAAGCCAGGCCTTCGTCTGATCGTTCAGAGCTATGCGTCCACTTTTGAACTGTTTACACCAAACACTAACTTGTTTTCGACTCATAACGCCTTCTCCGTAAGTCTTCAGTATTTTTTAATGAATTTCGGTAGGTGTTTCATTATTTGAATGACCGCTCGCACTTCAAACTTGGAGTATGTTTCGCTCGGAACTGACATTGTGCGGCTATCGCTGCACACGTTGTACTAAACCTAAGGCAATGACAATAGCCACCTATGCACTACATATGCACATCTAAAATGCGTGCAAGCTTCAACTTGATCGGAGCGACGTAGGCGGTGTGTCGCGCAAACGTACCTTAGTAACCGGACATCCCTCGTATTTTCAGATCATCGTTGTGTCCGTTATTAGCAAACATAGCTTGGTCAAAAATCACCGACCAATTTCGATATTGTTGACTCTGCCGAAGGTTCTGGAATCCGTTATGATTACTTACAAAAGGGCGTTAACATGAATTAATATCTGAACAAACTAGGTTGTGTGCTGGTAGATCTATAGATACTAATGTGATAATTTACACCGATTACACTTTAGATTGAATAGATACCATTATCTGTAAAACTTTCCTTGCATATTATTATTTGCACGGATATTTCTTGATACAACAAAGTGTAACACAGCTCAATTTTAGGGCTATAAACAAGAACTCATGCATAAATAACGCATGACCACGGCACGAATCATTCTCATAATTCAGTAGTGTTATGGCAAAACATGCTATTTCCCTCTTTTTCAAAATGCCCTTTTTGGCATTAAATAACCGCACATAAAGTATAAAGGATTTAGTTGTCAATACTTTGTAGTATAAATATCTATGGCAATGATACGAACACGAATGTAGATTAACAAATCTATATCCACCATTATAAATACAAAACTGTTTTTGCTTCTCCAGTAAAATCACAAAAATGGTAGATAACATGTTTTGCCATAACACTACTGAATTATTATAATTCAACAATCTGTAAAAATGTACCTCCATTACTTTTTACAGTAGAACTCAGTTTTTGCACTCAACTAAACGTATTACAACAACTGTGATAATCGCACAGCAAGCTTGGCTCACCTTTTTTTGTGATGTGCGTCGGTTTTTTGTTAGAGATGGAGAATTAGAATTTAAACGATTGCTTTAGTTTAGTTTATATTATCGTGGCGGATAGACGTGTTTCGGTTAGTGCGGTGTACCAAAGCCAAGTGAAACCGGAGAAAGGTCAGTGCTGTTTGAATTTTTATTGTTGTTTTAAACCATTGTGTCGAATGGTTATCATGATTATCGTATCTATAATATTGATTACACAATGTGTTAAGATTCACGCCATTTCAATTTTTTCAATATAGCTAGTGCTAAAATATTTCGGATTTTATATGATTGTGTAAGTTTTATCATTTCAAGATATGACCTTTGCTAATTGCAATAACCAAATACCAAACTGGTAATTGTGCGTTTTAGGCCGTCTATTTTTCGTTATTCGCGGGGATTTAATACACATGCGCACTGGTGGATCATGTTGTCAAATTTCCTTTAATACTTGTGCACCCATTTGGCGAAATCAATTTAAATTGAGAGCATTAGTGCTGACGTCAAAAATGGCAACTCTGTGAAACTTTTTTCCAAACAAAACAAGTTACAGAACCTCGCATTCTGTTCACGTTATTCGACTACCTTTAAAAATGCTCCTCCTTTCATTAAGTATTTTAATTACGTGCATGTATTACATTATTTTTCACTAAAAAAATGAGGCAAATACATTATATTTTAATTATAGGAACTTCCTCCACCAATCTGTTAGGAAATGTACCAAGAAATCAAACAGCCTCATCGAAAACCTTTAAAAACTTGAAATTTCTTTCTCCGTTAGATTCCTATCAGTTGCTCAGTATTTCCTGATTGGATACATTTCTTCTATGGTTTGTATTGTATGACACTGGGCTTTGGGGCATTCCACGGACATGTCTTATTAGTGACTGATATAATATGGTATGCAAATGTTGCCCTATAGTGACGTAATGTAGCTCTTTTGGTTAGGTACAGTGCGTACTTGCAATATTACAATTTTCAGTGAGTTTAATCTGAAAACAATATATTTTACGTGTAGCTGTTGCAAATTTTGTAAAGTGACTGGACTTATTTCTTTATTGTAGGAGCGTTCTCCCACATTTGCTTTATCTGTGCCCCTAATAATCGTTAATAATAATGTTACGCCGTAATATGCAGTTATATTGTTAGAAAACCGGGAAAACCACAACTTGCTAAGAACTAAGCAATCAATTTCAAAGGAATGATTATTATGTTTGAAGTAATTTGTTTTGCTTGGAAAAAAACTGGGTTTTGTGATGACACACTAATGGTGTCAATCTAAAAACCCGTCTTTTTTGTAGTCTTATTGTTAAAAGTTAGTAAATACAACCTTATATGTTTACATTCACAATGAATTAATAATTAGTTGTTCGTTACCTTATCACCTGCAATACACTTTATATGTTTCACAAGAATATCTGCATTTTTATAAATGTGTAATATTATACTTTCTTTGTTACATTATGCGGTTGGGACAAAATTAGGAAAAAAGAACATTAAAGAACTGTGTTCATATAATTGAATTACAAACCAAAATATGAATCATTCACGACGAAATCGTTCCAACGAACATTCATTTTCAATTGTGAAAAATCGTTCGACTGGTAAAATCATAGGAATGGTCATTCGCTGAGCTAGAATTGTTCGAACGATTTTTAAATGAATGATCAGTCTATCGATCGTCCGAACGATTTCCGCCCATCACTAGTTTCTAGTTTGTATTTCATAATATTTTTTTCTTCAAATTTTTATTAGGTACTTTCAACTACTTTTACGGAATATCCATGATTTCCAACCAATAGAAACAACAAACAACTATCAACAACCGTGTACACGAATACCTATCGCTAAGAAGAAAGCCGAATTGCGTTAATTGATAATAAGGGCTTATAATAATTATTTAATTAGTGCAACTAATAATTTGTGCTAAAGTGGCATAATATATAACTATATACATGTTAACCTATTGATTATAACTCCATTGACAAGTGTTTTAAAAACTGACAAATTCATATTGTGCAGTTGGTGGTGTGACATGATAAATCACGTGCATCGATATTTATCTTGCCTCAATTATAGTTACAGCGATCTGATGTAACACGTCGAACCCAATTCTTTTACGTTAATGACCTTATTTCAAGATGTTTAACCGCCCCTTCAAAATGAAAGCACAAGACCCTAAACAGCGTGCATATATTTTATACAAGATGTGTTGGTGCATTCACCTTTTTGAAGTTGGCACTGACGACGTGTAAAGGTTGCGATTCCGCGTTCGTGACGTGCAAACATGGCGAATTCCGCCTGACTGTCACTGTGCTAAATTATCCAGGGAAATATGATTGGGATTCCTAAAAAAGATCGTTTTGTCTTTAGTAGATAATCTTGTGGACAAAGGAAAGACTTTGTATACAGACAATTTCTACACGAGTGTGTCATTGGCGCATGAACTTTTAAAACGACAGACTCACTTAGTTGGTACATTACGACAGAATCGGAAGTGTAATCCAAAAGAGGTGACACCGAAAAAGCTCAAAAAGAGCGAAACAATTAGTCAGCAACGCAACACAGGTTGTACCGTCCTAAAAGGGAAGGATAAGAGTGATGTTTTAGTATTATCTACCAAACATGATGATTCTATGCATACGGTCAAAACTAAGCGTGAAAATATTGATAAACCTGCACTATAACCTCACTATAACAATTCCAAAAGTTATATCAATTTGTCAGATCAATTGAAGGCATACTCAAGTTGCTTACGTAAAGGTGTCAAATGCTACCGGAAATTAGCAATTGAGTTGCTTACGGGAACAACTCCTATAAACAAGTTACCAGAAAGAAAATGTCTGTCACCCAATTCAAAGCATTAGTAGTTACGAGATTGGTAGGAATTGAGTCGCTAAATACTACGCGTGAAGAAAGAAGTGAAGAGAGTCATGTATTAGAAATTACTTCTAAAAGAACTCGATGTTCATATTGTTATGATAAATTGAAAAGTGAAAATGGGTGGTTGTATGTACAATCAAAGGCTTCCCAAACAAAAGATAAGTGTAGTGTGTGTAAAAAATACTTTTGCATGCCATGTTTTTTCGAATTAATCAAGGCTTCACTAAAATAACTTTTATATTTATATTGTTTATACAAGTATTTTGTTTGATGCTGTACGTTGAATATTTGTATATTGTCTAAATGAATATGTGTAATAAGAAAATGGTTTAAAATAGAAACCAAAATCTCGAGCCAAACGATAAAGCTGTGTTTTGATTGCGCTGGCTACAATGCCTACTGGATTTGACTTTCGAAAATTAATTATGAACCTAAACTGATTATAATATGTATTATATTTACATTATAATAAGTTTTGTTTTATTGTACTTACTGCTAGCCTAATATTGAAAATTAAAATAATTACCTTATTTATTAATTTTTTATTCAGATACTTTTTCGAAAAGAGAACTATAGTGACTATAATAATCGAATATGGCGTCCATTTAAAATAAGAAAGTTGCTACCATTTCTTCCAAACAAATATATGGTCCAATGTGTTTATTAATACTATTAATGCTATTTATTGGAAAAATTCCATCCTCTTAAACACGGAATATAAATAATAAACTGTGTTTACAATAACAAAACTTTATAATGAATATAGTATCCAACCAGTACTCACGTCTGTATCGCAGTAAATATCCACATTTTAATTGCTTCTGATGATCTGAAACAGAAAATACAAATTAGTAGTAGTAATATGTGATTCCATACTTAATTTGAAATTTAATTACGTGTTCCTATACGCTACTTATACTTATTGCGATTTTTGTAATATCACGG
This sequence comes from Osmoderma eremita, assembly GCA_031763485.1. Classification (NCBI taxonomy): domain Eukaryota; kingdom Metazoa; phylum Arthropoda; class Insecta; order Coleoptera; family Scarabaeidae; genus Osmoderma; species Osmoderma eremita. The sequence goes on along the minus strand of JARFOC010042897.1, from coordinate 9,849 downwards.
CAACACCTGTATTACAAGCAGCAATGTGTTTTACTTTTACTTTTTATTGCTAAAGTACAACAGGAATGAAACTTCTAGATTAAAACCACTCTTCTTAGCGTAAATGAGACGAAAACTCAATTGGTATATACGGTGCTCTAAATAGAAGAAGTTGTAAATGTACAAAATTAAAAAATACCTTCCAATAAGAAAAAGAAATGCCCTACCGTTTTACACTTTAAGACCCTTTCTGGTATTTGCTTGCTGTTATAAAATAATGGTGAGCGATAAAAGAAGATTTCTTCCAAAAAGGGGAAATTGTAAATGTTTTTCTGACTGTCGTCGGGTTTAAACGTATCTTCTCCTGCTCTTGTACGGGTCCTATTTATTTCTCCAATCTTGACAAATAAAAGTAGAAAGCTTACGTCGGTATCATACAATATGAAACATTAAATAAACCTATCGATAAATATTATATTTCATGAGCCCATTGACTAGATGATCGGTAAAAAAATCATTATAAATTATCATAATTTAATAAGTTTAATACAGTTATGATCGTCTTTACGTTGTTTAAACTCTTTTGAACATTCAGGAATTATAGCAAAGAAATCTCAATTACATTACAGTTGTAAAAGTTTCGTCCAAATAGAATATTTCGACCAAACTTTTAGCTCGATCGTGGAACTCTGCAGTCAATCTAATTTTAAATTAAAAATATGTAAATTGCTAAGACGTAGGGCTCAAGGTACTCTTGGAACCTCTTTTCTTCCCTTTTTTTGCGAACGTATTCAGGACTAATTGTATTTACTTTGGCGAAAGGTGATGCTATTGTTGTGCTGAGCGTTTTTTTTTCGTAAGGAAGGGAATAAAATAGGTTTTATAACCTTTACTCGTATTGTCTGCTTGATAATGTAAGCAAATACCATTTGCGTGTATTCTATTTTAATGTTTACAGGAATTATATATTATCGTTGCAAATTTGATAATATTCTATAGCACTAATGTCATGTAGGCGTAAGCAAAAATTCTTTTTCCCGTAATTCAATAAATATTTACGCAAAAATTACCATCTCTGTTAAGCTACCATTATTAAAGAGCGTATCAAATTACAGTTTTCCTCATTTTTCCGAAACTGAGGAGTGTTATCAACTGGTGTTATATTATTTTTTGATTTTAATCAAAATGCTATCGTTTTGATTACATATTTTCATATTTAAGTTTAAAATTATTATTTCTTATGCCTTGTATTGTTCATTCATTCGATGTCCCTCACCTGTGAAGTTGCCGTGTTCTCCAATGGGAGCGCGCTCCACACTTTGAGAACCGCAGGGTTAATGGAATTCCAATTTCAATTTTGCAAATTTCAACGTAGAATATTTGCACTTTGGATACAATAATTTATTGAACTTTGTGTATGGAATGTTCAAATGAAATTTTATTTATACCATATAGTTACAATTGAAAACAATATATTATATTTCTTAATTACTTACTACTGGAATTACAGCATTAAACTGAAAGACAGTATGTGGTGACATGGATGTATCACATATGGTAATATCAGCTTCATTAAAGTCAATACATATAAAAAGTCTTGTTGTGTTCGTCGGGAACACTGAACTTATTTAAGCAAACTGTCGTTCGCCGAACCAAGGGGTGCGTGTATGAGCTGCTACACTTTAAAATGAAACGTCTTCACTTTAGGGTGTCTACTGTGCAACTGCCTTTATTTCTCTACTCCAAGGGGGTTGTAGTAAACTGCATATGTACAATCTTAACAAGTCTATAGAACCTATCGGTCATCACCTATAATTTTTTTAACATTTACAAAAATATCAAAACGTATTCATGAAACTCTCATCCAGACCTGTCAGACTTCCAATCAAGTTACTTCTCTCTGCTCTCAAGGGTATCCGCCAACAACCGCTTCGAAAGTACCGATCGGTTTGATAGTATCTACACTTCGATTCCCTGGAGGAGCCGTGATACGCAATACTGCAAAATATGCGACTTGGTGCGTTAATCTCTTGCATTTTAGAAATTTCAGGTGCTTAGATGCAAAACTCCATCTCCTCCAGTAATATCAGGTGCACAGTTGTTTACTGTAGTAATGGAATTACAGAATTCTATATCACAAGTTGGCAAGAACGCGAAAATCATGCTTTGAAGTGCTGTTAAAAAATTGAGAATAAAATTTAATGAAATTAAATCAGCTCGTATAACATTTAGGAACATTCAAAAATAGAGTCGAAAGCAGAAGAAATTAACTGGTTAATAGGTCGTAAACCAGCGTTATCAATTAAAAAATCATTGAACTTTCGAGTGCCATTTTGGCATGTCCAACATAACCATCATGCGAAGAAGCCAGTCAAAAATCCTGCCCATAATCGTAGATGTGCCCTGGTACGTAACTAACCATACACTGCGATCACACCTTAATATTCCATTCCTAGGGACAGTTTTTAATATTACATTTAAGCGTCACTTGACCAACAAAAGCCAACAAACGTCATGAAAAACTAGAAGCTCATCTCAATCAAGGGTGCCACCCTATTATCAGATAGACAACTGAAGATACCAAAGATCTTGTCCACAAGAGCTTCGTCGTAACTGAGATGAAACGGCAGACAGATATTGATCCACCACTACGCCATCTTTTCGTCATGTTACACTATTGTTTAGAGTTGTGCAGCCAGCTCCAACCATTACAATTACAAATTACCTTATAGCATGCGTATTTCTGATTGCTGTTAATATTACATGATAGATGAATTATTGTTCAAGCGGTTCTATGCTAAAGTAATTGTATGCTTTCTTTTGTTTCTACGTTTCTATTTTATATTAATTATCTTTTTTTGGCTTATTAGACAACATTGATGTGATTTCATTATCGATTTTTATTTATAATTAAATAGGAAAGTATAACATGTAATGTATCGTTGTAAAGAGAATTTGATAGGCTTTTAGAATGTTCGATAAAAAGGGAACATTCCATTTAAGATTTCTAGTGTATTTGGTATAGCTTAAACATTTGATTTTCAAGCATTTTTTTTATTTAACAAATGATTGAAGATATCTAACAACTTCAGTATATGGCATTTCTTAAAAGTCTTGCAATAGCCGAGGGAGCTGCTCTTCTATAACACAATATCTTCGTCAGACTGTATATGCGAATAAAAAAAACATTTGAGAAAATAATATAGTTATATCTGTATGTATGTATAGTATGACTGAATGCAAAAACATCCATATTAGTAAACTTTAACCACAGGAATTTAGTGTATAATGACTCTTTAACGGCGGTTAGGGGTAAACAACCCCTGTGCCCGTCACAGCGCATGTTCGACCCTGCTTGCCTACAACTTCCTTGTGACCTGGTTTTTAAACTAGAGATTTTGTTCGCCTCTCCACTAGATACAATATAATGTATGCATACTTCTCAATTACCAAATCATTTCAAAATTTGAACAGGAATTATTCATTATTATCACAGCTCTTTGTGTATACAATAAAAACAGAGCAATAACTTCTTAAACATACCGAAGCTACCAAAATATCGACTAGAGAGTGTGATTTTTCATATCATCGGAGAATTTTGTTCGATAATCGTATATATATATGCGAAATATAATAACACGTTATAATCACATTCTGGTTAGCGTACAGTACGGAATTCGTAATGAATTTGTCATTACTCGATATTGACAATCCGACCTAGTTACTGCCTATTTTAATTAAGAAAAATCACTTGAGTAGGAACGTGAAAAGTATGACAGTCATACAAAAGTCCTTTACTGTGAGTGAAGGGTGTGACGGAATAGTTATTATTGATTTTCCTTCCACGAAATCGGACGGTGAGTGCTGGGATTACTTTCGAATAAAAGTTTCATTTCCAGTTGTAAAGATTGGAAAGGCTTGCTCGTGGCATTACAATACTTAATCCTAATGGCGATCTCTAATTGGATATGAGAGAGAGAGAGAGAGATAAGTGAACGATTTCGTTAGTCCATGCATTGTCTATTGTTACGCAAATATGATTACCACACTTTTATGGCTTCTGTATAGGTTGTATGTTAATCAGGAAATAATAAGTTAACAGAAATGAAAGTGTTGACTCTTTTTAGGTGAATTCAAATAATAGCGTAAATGATTTTTATATGAAGTAAACCCTTGTTTTCCTAAATTGCTTTCGCTGCTGCAGCAACATTTTCCTTTTTGCTATTGAATAGGTAATAAAAGTAAATTCCTACAAATGGAACTGATTATATCTCATCGATGCTTAATACCATTAACAGATATGATGTCTAAAAGTTAATATATAAACATAACCTATAATAATTCCAATTGCCCGAACTAACTCTGAATGCGCATTTCGGCAACTAAATTGCCATCCTCAGCAGAAAAACCACAAAGGAAAAATGTAATGTTAAGCGTAGCACCCCGAGAACAAACCTGTTCTTAGACCGCCACTATTAAACATTGAAATGCGTATTCAGAGTTCTTTACTCAAGAAGGTGGTAAGGGGTATTTTTTAACTTAAATTTATTTTAAGCCACCGTATCCTATACCTAACCTACATAACAAAGGTAAAATAAAAATAGTGTCCTCCTTGTTTCTCAAGGCAATTCTGTGTGTATTCCATCACTCACAACGGTTACGGGTTTTCAGTTCGTCCAAATTACGTATTTGCATGTTATTATAAACATTACTTTTCAGATAACCCCAAAAAAGCAATCGTTTGGATACAATTCAGATGATCTTTTGAGAGTACTGCATTCGTGTCAGGTTTTGTGCATGAGGATTTGTACCGGATCAATAACTAATGGATTAATAGAAAGGAAATTTAGTATTTTACTGTATAAGTACTTCCTTTTGAATATAAATTGAACACTGTCAACAAAATTTATCATACACTTATTTCGAACGTTGAAAAATCCTGAAGCAAGTGTATGGGTAGAACAAATGGGAGATCAAATACGAAAACTCAAGACGTTGAAGTGGTTCCCGTGGTTTAAAACGGCTCCCAGTAAAAGAGGAAATGTATCTATATAGGCTGGGTATAAACTCCTGGGACAGTCGTTAACTTTGCAAAGGCACTTTCTTCAAGTTTAGTACGAATATATAATTTATGATAAATGACATGATTGCATCTTCAAAGCTTCCACTCCTGTTGTTTAGCAGAAAATTACACTAACTTAATCCTTTTACTTGGAACAATTTATATTTTTGCGTAAATTTTTTTTTGCTTTTTCGGTTATAGAAAAGAAAAACTAAATTCAAACGCATAGTTAAAAAAAGCAAAGGAATCAAGAAAACGCACTTGAATACTATTAATCGGATGTAAGTGAAATGTCAGTTTGCAGTCACATCGTATTCATATTGTATTTAATATAGATATTAAACAATGTCTAAACATTCTCAAAAATGTGTTATCGCTTAGTAGATAGCACATCATTTTCAGACGTCGTCTTTGAGGCAGTTGTATCAAAACATGTTGCTTGGATAGTTTCAAAGAATTCCCATTCCTTCATTTTATAGGACTTGGACTTATCATCCAATTGAATGTTTAATTTTTGATCCGTCAGGTTCGACATTCTTTTTGGAAACAACAATCGACAATCGCTCAATACTGGAGTCTGTGGCACTTTATGGTGGCAGCAGCAGCTTTTTACCCCAATGCACAACAATAACGTTACGTCTTCTTTAAACACACTGTTCCCGAAATACGTGTCGTCCCGAATTAATTAACACTTTGTGCGGGAGGAGTAATCCGAATAGTGTGTTTATTCTGCTCCCCATAGTCCTTGCGATATTTACGTCTTCTTTAGGTCAATTTTACTTCGCCTTGCGCAGACGTAATTGCCAGCGTATATGTTTTCAAATGCTTGTATTTTTTCTTAACTTAAGTAAGATTAACCCATTTTAAATATATTATAAATATAATATTTGAAATTTTACTGACTCATATTGAGAGGCTGATTTTTTGTGTGTACCTTCCTTATGTCGCTTATAAACTTTTTAGGGGTGAGGTCTAAGAAATTTTCTAACGAAAATATATATAATCTGTATAAGTTCGGGACACCATAACGTGTACATATCGATGTAATAAGGAATATTAAAAACCAGATATCCTGGGGAATATTTTTTTTTGCAGCAATTTGAGTACCTAATTTTTTTTTAACCTGGATTTATCCTAGTAGAAGGACCAGTACTGCCTATCAGGAAAAGAATATATACAATTTTTTGTATACCATACAAATGTCCAACTCGCAGAACTAATTATGATAACGTACTTAGCTGATATAACCTTGCCTCTTTATCACATTGAAGAACTTGTACTATTGGTAGATTTCTTTTTGAATTAATTTGAAAATAAAGTTGCTGTCACAAACAGACTTTATCGTGCCCACTTATAGAATTAGGCCTTTCGACAGTATACGCATCCCTACAGCATGATCCAATTTACTAAATGGAGCACCACTAACACATATGGTTGCTAATGTTAATAACATGTTTAGAACTTCTCCTTTGTTCATAATTTAGTTTTGTTGTTATGCTAACCTTATAATTAGCCATTAGTATGGGTAATATGGATCACATTTATTGTTTTTTTTGTAATTTCATGTACTTAATGGATTTTTTTCCGTTCAACAAATGTGCTAATTATCATGGTCATTATTATTATTAACAATTGTTAACAGGTATAATTAGAAATAAATTTAATGCATTTTAACTTGATAACTATGTATGTGTAAACATGTATCTCATATTTATAATTCTAAATAGCGTCAATATACTAATACCTTATTTGGTAATCCAAAACATTAAACATTTGAAGATATTTAATTCATTAACTGGCGTTCGCGCCTTCGTGACATAAATCGGAATTAACTTGGCATAGCGACGCGTTACTTTTCAGCAGTTTCTCTTTATTTACTCTTTGTCTGAAAAAGCGAGCGTAAAGAACACCTCTGAACGTATACAGCTAAATGTACTGGTACACGCGCAATATTAGAAATACTAACATCGATCGCGAAAACCTTCCTTAAAAATTGGAACAAATCAAGAGAAAATTTAACGCGAAATATAGCCTAATGAGGTAAGTTATAGATCCTGAAGTGGACTCACGGTTATGTTGGTGCTGTCTGCTCTGCAACGGCTGCGGGCCACGAGACATACACAGCGTGAACATGACGGGTACCGGAGCAGTACTGCCAACGCACTTGAGAGCAGACGTAACAGGGTTGTGGCGGCGCTCACACTCCGACTGATCGTGACGGCCGACCGACGCTTTATGGGTTCTTAAGGAGGAAAACGCAGGCGAAATGCGACCTCGTGAGTCGAGCGTCTTCGCGGAAGCTATAAACGTGCTCGAATATCCGCTGTGTGTTTATATGTACGGGCATTCCTATTTAATAACACAACCGATGGATGATCATCTAACAAAAGATCCAGGTTGCTACAACTATTATCGAGAGTTGAAAAAAAGGTATAACTAAATGGAAGAAAAATATGCCATTTATATCGAATTCTGATAATAAAGTTAAAGCAATTTGGCATTTTATAAATAATGAGACCAGACGTAGTTTGCCAAAAACAAACACAGCATCCACGATGTCTCCAGCAATTATGAATGACTACTTCAGCAGAATTTTAGAATGCATAGTAAGTGGTGTAACAACAAAAGAATCACGATATAAGTTTCTAGAGAACTTAAAACTGAGCAATACTGAGAAATAATCTAAGGGTTTAAAAATATACAGGGAACGAATATAATTTATCAGTGCATCTAGCCAAAAAAGTTGGGTCAATAATCAGTTCGCCGCTGGCCAACATATTCAGCAAATGCGTTGCTCAGGAAACCTTTCTTGAACTAAAAATCGTAAGGGTGACGGAAGGATAAAGGAGAGATCAAAATCCATCTATTCACTACAATACCAATGATCATTTAATTCATTTTTTCCAATTTGTCTCTGAGTACTGTGAACTTTTCGTCTAGATGGAAGACTACAAGAATTTGCTCTCTCCATAAGACTGGGGTTGCTGCGGATGTTAAAAGGAAACTGTAGACCAATCTTCCAATTTTTCTAAAGTATTTGAACTACTGTTATATCCGGCAATAATGGCCAATATTACGTAGTGTATTTCACCTTTCCAACCCGCTTTTATGCCGGGGCATTCTACGACCTCGAATCCAGCTATAATTACGCAAGATATAGCACAATGGCGATGAATGGTGGTGTGGAAAGATGCATGTTGAATACACAGACTTTACGAGAACTTTTTACATGAGTTCGTTTGATTTCGTGCGGTCATTTATGGCATTTTTCAAAGCCATCTGCAGCTCAGAGAGCTACGTGTGTTACAACGAATATACTTCCGTGTTATCAGGCGTACTACAGGGACATACTTATGTCCGATACTGTTTGGTATTTTTATAAGCAACTTGTTAACTAGTCTTTGTTCTTTTGCGTTGGTATATGCGAATGATTTGAAAATTTATCACACAGTATGTGACACAATGGACTGGGATCATATCCAGGTGGACCTAGATGTGATACTTGAGTGGTGTCCCTCCAATGAGCTAAGTTTGGGACGTGTTCTAGTGCTATCAGGTTCCTTGGCTTTGTTGTGCGAGTTTCCAGAGACTTCGAGAATCCCTTGATCTTCAAATCTTTTCGTACCTTTGTTAGAAGCAAACTGGAGTACGGGATTATTTTCTGGTATCTGTGTTTTGAGGTTTATCGATAAATGGTAGAGCACCACGTACAAAGAAAATTCTTAAAACAACTACAACTAACCGAATCGACGGTAGTTACCCACCTCGCGGTATTGACAATCAGGAGTGCTGGAATGTCATGCAAAACAATCACTATCATCATTAAATCTAGCATCCTCTTAATAGACTGTATTAACTGTTGGACTTAAATACATTATTATTATTATTAAAAATAGGTTCTACATTACGTTTATTTTCATTAAGGCTTTTTACAATTCTCTCATTAAAGTACCAACGTTATGAACTCAGTAAAAATAATCTCAGAGAAGATTAGCTTCACTAATCTGGAATAACTATTCCCATTTCCCATTTTGTATTACATATAAGTAACGTTTTAAGTTTTAAGCTTTCATTATCAAATATTTTCATTCCAGCGTCATAGATGGATAAATAATTAAATAATCTATCGGGAAAAACTGTACAGAAATAACACATTAGGAACAAAGTAGTCGCAAGAACAAAATAGTCTTAGTTTGTTCAGAGAAGAAGTAAACAAGGCGTGGAGCCCGATTACTCCCCTACCGTAGAACTGTTCCGTGTTTAGCAATCCAAAGTTCAAAATAAAAAAAATTACTTTGTCACTCTTTTCGACATATGCCCATAATAAGAATTGATTCCAATTAAAGAATATCAGAATAGCAGTACAACGAAGTAATAACAAAAGGTTGCGGTACACGCGGCAAATCAATGTACATATTCAGAAATAAATGAAATATCTATTTTCTGATATCGAACATATCGCGGAAGATACCATTGATAGAAAAGTAATGCAAGTGGAAAATGACTTTTTGTTGATAAGTGATCTGAATTGAGGCAGTACACTAATATATTTATGTCTAAAAAATATAAAAAAATATATTTTAATGTTGTTACATGGAAAGAAAGTCGATTTGCACATACTAACTATGTTAATTTTGATTTTCAAAAAAAAAATTTAAATTCCATATAAGACTTTTTTAAATTGCCCTACTGAAAATATATATATATATATATATATATATATATATAGGGAAACAAAGAGAATACTGGGTGATTCGGTCTGTGATTAAAACAAATTTAATTGTTCATATGTAAGCCTCAATATTTCG
>JARFOC010042870.1:0-23109 GCA_031763485.1 Osmoderma eremita | reverse complement strand
GAGATCCGCGATATGACATCGCTGCTTGATGAAATACATTACTTATAGACGGCTTTCAAGTTTAGAAATGGCCAGCGTTGTATGTTGTTGCAATTATTAAACTCTGATATCTTGCTCTTCAACTCGTAACTTTCAAAAGTTACGAGGGGGGCCGACACAATTTACGTCTGCACTGTATCGGAGATATATTACAAGTTTAGTTTTTTGTAGGTTATGTGAATAACAAAGTGACATCTGAATGTCATCTATACAAACATTAAAATACAAAATATCCTTCATGATATAGCCCCATTTATTTTAGTAAGTTGTTCTAACAATATTTGTTTCAGCAATTACTTAAATTATTTTTTAAACATTATACACGCAAAAGCAGATTGATTTGGATCAAACAAAGTTTATTTAACTCAAATAAATTATTTCCTTCTATATACGCGAACAAAGTTCTAGTTAATTCAAACAAATAATTTTGCTGTCCATATTTTACAGTTTTAACTAAATTCTGTGTTAGGTTAATGATATTATTCCTATATTCAATTCAAATATATCGCAAATAGTTTCTTTGAAGAAATATGTTAAAAATAACTATTTCATTTTATTGTTTTAAGTGAACAAAATATTTGCTTCTGAAGTTTTAGTAGTTATTTCGACAATTTATTTAATGCGCAGATACCAAGTAATTTTTTCACAGCAAATATATCACATTATAAGAATGCGTACGCAAAACAATCGCAAGTGAATAAAAACAGTAACTTATCGCCCTTACGTGCATTATCGATGGTGGATGAAGCTGATTTATCTAGAAGGCAAAACGATATTATTAGATCCATGAATAAACAGTTTTTCCCGTGCTATATAGCATATTAGCGCACAAAAATGCAAGCGTATCTGGACAAGGCGTCTTATGTTGTAACGGAGAGTTCAGCCGAAGTAAAGCTTCAAAACTTAATGAACCAACAGCATTGATCCAGGAAATTTCACGCGAGGGTGTGACCGAAGTATCAACATTTGTTGCTGGTAAAGGATTTAGCTGTCTGGGATTTACACATCAAGATATCACTTGTTTAGGCTTTGGTTTAATATTAAAAGATTTGTTTAGATGCTTTTCGTCGATTCTGTATATACCAATTGATATTTTGTTAATGAATATTGGAGACACAAAATTGCAATCGTAACGCGGCTATTAAACACTACCTAATCTGTTATCGATGTAGAATTGCTTCGCGTACTTTATTTACGAGTGAATTAGTATAGAGAGGTCGTCATCAATTTCTTATATAACATGTACCTACATACAATATTGCGTATGCCGTTTTTTCCTTTGTCCAACTTGAGAGACGTAAAATTATGTTTCGTTGTAATCGACCCGTTCATTATCTTTTGCGGTACCCAAACTTAGCAATCAATTCGGACGGTAAAGAGATAATTTCAGAACGTTATTGACTGGGTTTCTTTAAACCCCCACTAATAAAGCATCAAACAACTCTGGTCCAAGTAATCGATGATTTGCATAGACGGTAGTTGCGTTGTGGTAATAATGATAATAATAATTGAAGGGTTATAATGTTAGGAGTAGCTATCGAATTTTTAGCGATGAATTAGTATCTGTAGACGTTACCATAATAACGCAATTTGTTTTGTAAATTGTTGTGATTCAGAATTATGTTCACAATTAATTTAAAGATAGTATTAATTAAATACACATAACCAACACGCGAATAAAACCCGTTTCTTTGTCGTACACTGTGAGTTGAGAGCGTTAAAATTTATCGCAAAGTGCTAATGTAAGAATCCAATATGAATGAATGAAATCTGAAAGTTCCTGATCTTTTGATAATTTGACAGGCACTCAGGGCATCCTATGATTTTGGCACACACATTTTATGATGAGAATAGATGAGAACTTCCAATTACCAATGAGAAATTAATGAGTATAAGGCGTAAGTGAAGTATTAAACGAAACAGCTTTATTACTTTTGGAATATTAGGAGTTTTAGAGTTTTTTGCCAAAAAGGAGAAATACAATGCTACAACATAAAATTTGTTCTATGAAATCAAAAAGAGAGAATTTTAACGTTATTGCTGAACACCTATTCTAACTGTTACCCTAAAAATAAGTGAAAATACGCTTCTGTCATAAAATTCACCCTCATAAAGTCAAAAATACCGGATTGTTTGGTTTATTTTACATTTTAATCGGTTTATTTCAGGGAACGAAAAGAAACATTATGGTACGGTACGTTAGTGTTCTGTAGAGTAGAATTGCGAGAACCACATACACAACAGAAAGATCGTATTACTTATCCTTCTCGCATAAAGTATGTGTATGTGTATATAAACCATATTTTCGTATCCTAAAATGATAGTTGGAGAAATGAACCCAACAACAATTGTTTGTATACACGAACATAATAAGTACAGTATGTTTAGCCTAGGTACAGAATTTCCGATTTGAGATGCATAATGAGTCGGGTGTAACAATAAATATATATAGATCTACTCATTTTAATGTGGGAGTAATGTAAACTTTTAAATATAAGGAATAACTTTATTTTCAGGCTCGGCGTATGAAATATAGAAATACATGAAATGCACTTGTTTTATTTTCACTTAGTTATGCGCTGTGTAAATTGATTAGAAATTTGGGAATTCCGTACGAACGCTAAACGTAGTATACGTTAAATGTACCCACGGGGGCGAAATGGTTATAGAGTATTTCGCAACAAACAAATATGGCCGCAAACGAAAGTACCCACCCACAGTAGAGAAATTCAACTTTGGGTAATTGAATTAATGTTGGCGGTATTGCTACCGTAAACGTCATGTTGAAGATGTTTGTAACCTCCAACATTCCTAAATGCAATGTTTTGTGTGTTTTGGTAAAAAATTCAAGCAAATTTCCCATTGTTTTTAATATTAAAAATTCCCTCGCCCCATCCACTATGGCGATTTTGTTGCTTTTTCCGGTAGGCGCTGCTAGCGTACCGCAACGTACAATAACAAAAGTGTCAGACGGCATCCATTGTGTTATTCTAAATGTAAGTAATAAATTTTGATTTTTAAGTAAATTTCTCAGATTTAATTTGTGTGTTTGATATACATCCGCGGATTCACAAGTGTTGTAAATTTCCCGGTTGTTCAGGTATTTATAGGGATAAAGAATCAATTCGCTTTCATACGTTTCCAAATCATCCAGCAACATTGAAAAGGTGGAAGAAAATATGTCACCTGCATAATTCCGCAAATGTAGCACATCATATGCTCTAGGCACTTTCATAGTTCTGATTATAATTATAATTCTCTAAAGAAGTACCTTAATTGTGATGCTCCCTTGCGCACTCCCTTTCAACTAGGTGATCATGATTATTGCATTTCTGCTACATTTTCTTCTTCGGACAATAATTTCACCACCCCGTCTCTGTCACGAACACAAAATGAAGAGGTGTCATCATCAATTTTAACAGAATTTGAATTTTTATTATATTTATAATTCCTTACATGTGTCTTTCCTATTTCTGAATAAATTTTTTTTTCGAATTTGTACGTTTTTTTAGATATGTCTGTGATTTCTGCTAATTAAATGTATTGATCAATATTTCCACCTAATGTTTAATTTAACAATGCCGTACTTACATTTTTGATTATAATTTTTAATCTTTTACTGTCAATATTACGACTGTTAGTAATAGATTTTATTCTCAGAAGTGATTAAAAGTCGAATTAAAAATGTAGTGACGGCATTATTAAATTAAATGTGAGATGTCAATACGACTTGTTATTAGTAGGCGTATCATACTGACAAGATTAAGGAAAATCGAAACATATCTAACTTTTAAATGTCGCGCCATATTTCAAAAGCACCATGCAGCTGTAGTTCCATGTTTGGCCGTACCCACCCATAGCGCGCTGTTATTCAATATCATAAAGTTCCGTGTTTCGCACGAAATGTACAGTGTCCGCGTTTCTCTTTAATTGGTGTTCTGTGAATGTGCCGTATCTTCCGTGTATTTGATCTGTATTGGGTATTATGTTTGCATACGCAAACGATTGAAACCGAGAAAGAGTATGTTTACATGGAGCGGTACGTTATCTTTGTATTCCGTTCTCAAAGCACTTTTAGCGTCCGAAATATCGTTGTGTAGATGTACCATATACGTTATGAAGAGGGGAAAACTTAGGGTACCTAACGAGAGCGCTTTAGGTACCCTAAGTAAACGTACAAATTATTTTCGTTCTCTGGTTTATTTACTTATTCTTCTGTATTTTTCCAGCTAGGAAATTTTCTTCTTTTACCTCTGGCGCTTTTATTCGGCCTTTCAGGGAAAAACTAAAAACACATTCTCAAGGTCACTTTTGATCTTCTATCTAATAGTGTACTCGGAATTTTTATATGACGTTTCGATTCCTTCTGGTCTTCATCAACTTTCTTATTTCTTACCGGCGCCATATTGGATTTTAACATCGTCAAAAAGAGTTTTCTTTCTGATTTCAACCATGTATAACATATTGGCAAAAGTTTGATATTATGATTTTATTGACCATGAATACATTTTAATATTAAATAAGGTAGCCATGAAATTTAAAACTGTCAAACGTTTCAATTATCGTTCATTAGTAATAGAAAAATGTCGGACACCAATGAAAAGAAACTAGATATGTTAAGTATTCTTTATTTATCTAGCCGAATACAGCAATAGAGAGTACCTATAAGATATTTACAATTGTTTTCAGAACGACAACACGTCGTACCATTCCTCTAGATCTTGTTTGACACTTGGTCAAGAATGGATCGTTTACCAAAATACCTATACCTTCTTCACACATACGTATCTAACTTCCCAGAACAGAATTAGCAATATTCCATTAGATCAACTACAGCATCTATGGTGGCAACAAAATGGCGCACCGGCACACAATGCGGGAATCGCAAATCGTTTACGGTTGTTATTTGAAAATGCCCCCTAAACGTTCCTCAAAGGATGTGGTACCTGTAGGATGGAGTTTCGTTCACTTCACACTAGATTAATACACGATCATTTCGTTGAAAGAATGACAAGGAGTGAGGAACCAATTGAGTGACTAGCTCGATCACCGGACTTCACTAAAATTGACTTCTTTATGTGATCATATATAAGAAAAAACCTTGTATACCAAACACCGCCAACTACACGAGGTGATATGAAAAACAGAAAACAGAAGCATTCTCGAGTATTAATTAAGAAATGTAACACAATCGCTGCAATGTTCTATTGGAGGACATTTTGAACATTTATTCTAGAACTACATTGTAAACAGTTAATTAATTAAATTAATTTAATCAAGATCACACTGAATATCAAGTGGAACGGTTCAGTCACATAGTTGCCTTCAATAATTTTACCTTGCAATATGCGTTCAGTAATTAATAATCATTTTTAATAAATATATTGATTATATTTTTTAAATAATTTATTATCCTGCAATACACAATAATAATAATACACAATCATCTAAAACAGCAAAAAGCGACTACAATATCCATCCATATGTGCAATGAAGCAAATTTTAAATATAATTTATTCAGGTGCAAGAATTGACAAGTTTTCGACATTAATTTTAGGGTTTGCGCTGATATGAACTTTCCGGCTTAAATCTCCTCTTGCTCGGAATTGTTGTCGTATGTGTCCGCATTTTCTTTCTAGTGTGGCTAAATTTCATTGAAATCAATGTGGTTATTTTTAATTTAAAGTAGTTAAGATTCTTACTATTACGGGTCCAAATTTGCCCATATGCGGGAGGCTCTGGACTTTGTCGATTTTCTCCCAAGCTTCTGCCTCGCTTAGGTTTTTCATAAAGGCGTAAGCGAAATTAACATTAACAATGTAAAGGTAAAGTATCAAAATGCCGACTAGATGAATGCAACGCATTTTAATTGTTGGTATGCAATGGTGTAACACTTTAAACTGATAGAAACTAATTCGCAGTATTCAGTTTATATAGCTGATATGCCTCCTTCGTTAAAATTCGTGTCATACGTGTATAGTTGTGCAGTCTTTTAAATAGGGAAAGTGGGGGCAGATTGATACGATTCAGAATGGCTGACAATTAAAAATAAGATTTGGATGCTTTCAGTATAGATCTAAGTTACATTTTTAGAAATAATTTCTACTGAGAGGTGTAGGGTAAAACAATTATGACAGGTTTTTGCAAAATTGATATTCGCATCAAACTGCCCCATACACGGGGTACATTGATAAGGGCTGGGGTACTTTGATTCCTACTATAAAATACGTATATATTATGTAAAATACTTCAAATAATAATTTAAAACAAACAAGTTTTAAAATTCATGTATTTTTTTATTCATAATAATCATATAGCATTGGGTACGATAAGTGAATGAGATCTAACGTCAGTCTTCAAATTCAAATTTTTGTGAGAAAATAAAATGTCTCAACTTACAGTTAGCTACTTATAGGGGAATATTATATATGGATAAATTAATTTTAAAATTAAGTAGGGAAGCTGTTCTATCAGTGCTCTTCTTGACTAGTGGTCTTGGAAACTTCAGCACAATATCAGTAATGTGAATAGAAGCCTCGTTTTTTTTTATAGTAGGAAATACAAATGGTCCTGATAGTTTGCGTTTCAAAAACGAGACATGGAAATTAGTCAGTCTTTCATGAGCATCTGCTTCATATTTAAACAGAATTTTCCCAACGAAATGCTTAACTAGCTGTTTCTTTCCTGAGTTATTTAGCTTGATTAGCACAAAATCACAATCTTTAAGATCATCTACCGTATGTGAGGCAATATCACACATGTCATCTTCTGATAGATAAGTTTTTTTCCGAATCTAAAGACTCCTGGAACTCAAATTCACTGGTACACTTTGAAGAGTCTGAGTCCATCATGACGGAACTCTTCTTGGTTGCCTTCTTCTTAGAATTTGTGACTGTGTTCAGCAACGTATGAGCATTCTTTAGATATCTTGCATATTTTCATTGCTTTGTTTAGCGCCCCTTTCATCTTTAACTCTCTGTTGTTCTTCCATCTTTGCTTTTCTGGAGTATCTGTATATATTATGGATTTACCCTTGCCTTTTCCCTTTTTGGTTGTGCTTCTTTGGATAAATTTTGGATACTGTCTGACAGTTTCAGGGGTTACTACGTTTGATGTTGATAGTACTGCGACTGAATTAGAAGCTGTGGATGTTGAAAACATAGGCTGAAACTCAGAACCATTTGACAAGTTATTATGGTGAGGTGGTGTTATGCATTGATAATTTTATCTAGTCTCGTAGAACTTTTCAGTAACATCCCGCTCGTTTCTTCTTCTCTCGTCCTCAATACAATCTTGGTTGTTTATAATTGTCTCGTTAGAGTTGATAAGATTTACAATATTCTCTGTGGAATCTCGCAATTCTTGGTTGCTGTAAATCTCACATCATCTGAGAATGCCCGTGTGATTGTTAATAGGTGATAACTAGGTACTTTAATTTAGCAAGAGTATGGGGGATTATAATTTCTACGTTAAAACAGATCCATTACAGAAAAACACACACGCGGTTAAATAGTGTCAAATTAAAAACTTAATTCAAACGATTGTTAGTATTATTTTAAAGCGAATGTCGTAGAAAAAATGTTTACCCCAAATGCGATATCAATATTTTAATTTGACGAAAGATTATGACAAGAGATATTCCTATTTCTAAATTGCATTTGTCCTTCAGAAAACAGTATAGGTTCTATGGAACTATTTGTATCCTATTTAAGTTGCATAATTAACATGTGGAACTAGCTCACTTACTACTGTACAATGTTATCAATATTTTCAAGAAATTGAATAGAAAGAAATTAGCAACATCATTTACCATCTTTTGTCTTGTTTATCACTTGTCATGTTATTATTCGTTGTGTCTATCTGTTTATTTTTATCCTATTAGGTCTCATACTTCGGTATTTATTATATTTCTTACAAGAAATAGAATAACAGTTTAATATTTAATTATCATTTGTTTATGCACAAAATAGTGGGTGATCAATTAAATTTATAATTAGAATAAGCTGTACAGTTTCTAATTTGAATTTTGAATTAGGCGCGCTCGCGCATGTGCAATTGTATTAAGAAATATTTCCTTCAAGGAGAATAGAAAGTACTGTTGTTACAATATAGTCGTTACAAAAGCACTCATGTGTCGGTTATTTTGCCTCACTGTAACACAATAACATAGAAACTAGAAATAATATATGCGTTATTTACAACATCATAGAAGCTACGTATTCATAACATAAGCTACGATAATTAGAACTTAGTTGGTAATATATTTTTATAAGAGTCAATGAAGTGTCACATCAAATTATAATAAGTATAGGCAAGTCTTTTTATTCATCGGAAAAAAAAATCGCTGAAATCTTTCGGACATTGTAAATGAGGTCACAGATGGATTACGGATGAGATAAAGAAGGAATGAAAATACGAACTAACTGATGGAAGATGCATTCTACTCCATTATTGTGCAAGGAATTTTATTTTGGATGGTTGCCGTTACCTTTGGCATGATGATATTAGGCATCATTATTATTGCAAAATGAAGCTCTCTGTAAAAATAACCTACTAACGTGGAGGTGGAAATATTATTTGACACAGAGATTAACAAGTTTGCTTGTTTGTTACTCGGAGTTGCTCTAAATATTGTTGCTATGGGTTTTATAGATCATGCAAGTTAAGATATAAACAAACTTTTTATAAATTAATCCAGTTCAGAAAGTTATCTTTTGTCATTTGTCATATTCGATTACGTACACACGATGTTTTCAATAATACATGCAATCTTCGTGGCCAAAGCAATATTTGGTGCATAAACAATATGTTGGTAAAGAACTAAATATTCCTAGGTGATATTTACTTAGAGAATACTGTACATTTTGAACATTACATTTGAACAAGTGTTTTGAGTATATTTTGACAGATGATTTTGACATAAAATAGTTTTCAAAGAAAGCTATGAATAACGATTTTAATATTTGACGTTACCAGTTTGCAATATTGGTTGCATACTTAAAGGAAGTCACGTGGGTGCATCTCTGCAAAACATTGCATATGAATAATTCATTTTATCTTAGATCAAAATATAACACATACAAATATAGGGAGCTTTGTACTGCATTTCTCTTTGATTTAAGTCCCTGCAATTATTAACGGTAGCGAACCTATTTATCTTGGACATTGTATGTGAAAGCAAATGAAGCTGTTAAAAATAGTGACTATCATGAATATTTTACTCGACATAGAAATGTTTTCTGCATCCCGGCGCATTCCAACTCTCCCTCGTATATGGGGTATAAAAATTAAAAATATTTAATGGTATTCCTTCCGAATTCAAGGAAATGAGATAAAACTTGTTTAAGCGTAACCGCAAAGGCTTTCTATTAGAAAATGCTTTTTACTCTTTAGAGGAATATTTTAATTTTAATAATGCGGATTAATTAGAATAGATAAGAATTCTCTTGTAGCTTGTCCTATACTAAGTTTGGTCTACTGGACTAATAAATATTATTATTATAATTAACATATTATAACTATATCACTTACCAATGTTGTCCAATATTATCAATTTGAATAGAATGAAATTAGCTACATACTACAATGATATTAAGAATAAATTAGTAGGCGCTGAGATTTGCATACGTTTCATTTCGTTATGTTATCGTAAACTGGCCCCAAATTTGAATCGATTACATACCAGAAAGTATTGCCCTACCTGGGACAAGGAACTGGTGCATTCAAACAAAAATTGTTTAGTTCAACAACGTCTTTGGCAATGCAGCAAATGTGTTTGAAAGAAAAAAATCAAGGAATTGATGAAAGGAAAGTATAGGATTGTTATGGACGGAAGTGGATTGTATCTATTAAATAAAAAAGTCAGAAACTAGTTTTTTAAAAGAAAACCATACATGGCAAATCAATAACTTCTAAAAATTAGAATTTCATATTCTTATATATCCACAAAAGTCGTATTGGTACTTATAGTCAAATAGCCTCATAGCAATTATGTACATTTGTATCACTAATTTGTTATATACAATATAAAAATAAACAGATAGCTATATAGATACACACCTACATATCAAATATTTCAAATACTTTGCAAATTACTTGCAGCTATTTGAAAATGCAATAATATCAAAACCATGTACGTTTCGACTTTAAACAAAGTATACGTAAGACATAACAAGGATGACTAAATCATGATCACACACCTACAAAAAACGTACAGTACGCAGGTGTGGAATTGCATGATTCAATGTACCTATGTTGTTGCAATTATTAAACTCTGATATCTTACTTTTCGGTCGAATCATGAAATCTGTTAAACTAAACAAATATACTGTACAATATGTTGTATCTACAATAAATTAGTTGTTTGAATAAAAAAAAAGAAATTCAAAAAAAGGAGAATGTTGCTTCATGAGTCAACGTAATTAAGCAAACTCTTCAAGGGTTTACTTGCTTGAATTCATGTAAAAATAAACAACATTTTCATTTTTGTTGACCTAACAAATTGCTTTTTCCCAATGAATCTATTCCAAGGTTCAATGTTCTTAACGTGAATGGAATATAGGTATATATCGGAGATATATTGCAAGTTTAGATTTTTGTAGGTTATGTGAATAACAAAGTGATATCTGAATGTCATCTATACAAACATTGAAATACAAAATATCCTTAATGATATAGCCCCATTTATTTTAGAAAGTTGTTGTAACAATATTTCTTTCAGGAATTACTTAAATTATTTTTTAATCATTATACACGGAAAAGCAGATCAAGCAAAGTTTATTTAACTTAAATAAATTATTTCTTTCTATATAGGCAAACAAAGTTCTAGTTCATTCAAACAAACAATTTTGTTATCGATATCGTTTTAACTAAATTCTGTGTTAGGTTAATGATATTATTGCAATATTCAATTGCAAATATATCGCAAATAGTTGCTTTGAAGAAATAATGACTATTTCGTTTTATTGTTTTAAGTAAAGAAAATATTTGCTTCTTAATTTTTAGCAGTAATTTCGACTATTTTTTTTTTACGTATAGATACCAAGTAATTTTGCAGAGCAAATATATAAACTATTGGCTTGAACATAAAATATAGTTGTAGTGACAAAATAATATGTTGTTTTAAAAAATATACAAATTTGAAATTTTTTTCTAAATTCCAAATTTTCAGACAAATTATTTAATTCCTTCAAAATATTTTCTTCTTCTTAGTTCTTAATTTTTAGTAGTTGTTTGGAGTATTTTTTTATGCGTAGGTATCAAGTAATTTTTTCAGAGCAAATATATCACGCTATAAGAATGCGTACGTAAAACAGTCGCAAGTCTATAAAACAGTTACTTGTCGCCTTTACATGCATTATCGAAGGTGGTTGAAGCTGATTTATCTAGACAGCAAAATGATATTATTAGATCCATGAATAAACAGTTTTGCCCGTGCTAATATATTAGCGCCCAAAGATGCAGGCGTATTCGGACAAGACGTCTTATGTTGAAACGGAGAGTTCAGCCTAAGTAAATCTTGAAAACCAACGGCAACGATCGAGGAAATATCACGCGACGCTGTGACCGAAGTATCAACGTTTGTTGCTGGTAAAGGATTTATTCAGAGGTGTACAACTGCCTTTCGTCGATTCTGTATATACCAATTGATATTTCGTTAATGAATATTTGAGACACAAAATTGCAATCGTAAAGCTGCTATTAAATACTACCCAATCTATCGTCGAGGGAGAATTGCTTGGCGTAATTTATTTACGAGTGAATTAGTATAGAGAGGTCGTCATCAATTTCTTATATAACATGTACCTACATACAATATTGCGTATGCCGTTTTCTTCCCTTGTCCAACATGAGAAACGTAAAATTATATTTCGTTGTAACCGACCTGTTCGTTATCTTTTGCGGTACCCACAGCTAACAATCAAATCTCTCGTTCGGACGGCATAGAGATAATTTCAGAACGTTATTGACTGGGTTCGTAAACGCACAGTTGTTGAAACCCCCACTAATAAAGCACCTAACAACTATGGACCAAGTAATCGATGATTTGCATAGGCGGTAGTTGTACTGTAGTAATAATGATAATCGTAATAATTGAAGGGTTGTAAAGTTAGGAATAGTTACCGAATTATTAGCGATCGATTAGTATCTGTAGACCTTACCATAATAATGCAATTTGTTTTGTAAATTGTGGTGATTCAGAATTTTGTTCACAATTAATTTAAAGTTAGTATTAATTAAATACACATAACCAACACGCGAATAAAACCCGTTTTTTTGTCCGTACACTCTAGATTGACAGCGTTAAAATTTATCCCAAAGTGCTATATGTAAGAATTCAATATGAATGAATGAAATGTGCAACTTCCTTATTTTTTATTATTTTGATAATTTGACAGGCATCACTCAGGTCATCCTAAGATTTTCACACACACATTTTATGATGAGAATATAAGAGAACTTCAAATTACCAATGAGAAATTAATGAGTATAAGGCGTATATGAATTAAAAAACGAAACAGCTCTATTACTTTTGGAATATTAGAGGTTTTAGAGTTCCTAGCCAGAAAGAAGAAATACAATGCCACAGCATAAAAATTGTCGTATGAAATCAAAAAGAGAGAATTTAAACTTTATTGCTGAATACCTATTCTAACTGTTACTCTAAAAATAAGTTAAAATGCACTTCTGTTATAAAATTTACCCTTATAAAATCAAAAATACCGGATTTTTTGGTTTATTTCACATTTTAATCCGTTTATTTACTTATTCTCCTATATTTATTTATTTAAATGTGATTTTTGCTTACATTTGCGTTTTTTCCGTAGTAAAGATAAACTAAAATATTTGTTACAAGACACAAGAATTATGAATTACTCCTGTTATGATTGCTGCCATTCTGTAGATAACATGGTTTCTAATGGCCTGAATGGTTAAGGACTCTTGGATTTTTTACTAAATCCATATGTATGTATAAAAAATGTAGCTGGTACTAGTGCAAATAATTCTCAACCAAACACAGGTTTACGCAACAGTGTATTTTATATACCGGTTTGTATTTACTTAACAAATAACTATTTACGTGCACAGAAATTGTATTAAAAACGCATCCCTATTATACATATATCCGTATAGATACGTATATTAGATAAAAAAGGGCAAGCTTCGGTTAGATGATCCTTATGTTATACGTCTTTCCCTTCTACAACAGTTGGACACGCGCAGCATGTGTTACCTGGTATTTCTGCATTTCTCTTGGTATTTATCACTGGTGTAAAAGGGTTTGGACATATTGGCAGGTAAGTTTATTGTGTTCTGATTACATGTGTATGTGACAATGATTAGTAGTGTATTTGTATGACTTTATTAGTAGATATTGATATTCACACCTAAGCTGAAAACCATTCTACTGAATCTGTATCTAATATCTGTTTTAGGTAACATTATTTGCCAAAATTAAAAGCAAGAATAATTTATGAAGTGTTTTTATTAATTAAAAGACACTTGCTTTTAATACTACTGAATATATATTTCTCTTCTCCAATATATCAATGTTAACACATCGAATCACACGTTCTTTCTTAGACAATTTTTTTCATAGAATCACTGCCATCTATCGGGGAATAAATGTGAATATAAGGGAGTCATTATATTTTCCACAACATGAAGAAGTAAAGGTGAGTACTTCCATTGAAGATAGTGTAAGCTTTGTTGAACTGGCGATTTTGTTTTTCAGCAATGTTTCATTTCAAATGATTTATCGGAGTAGAAAATCTTGGATTTTGGATCATCAGTGCGCAAAATAAACTGTACGTGTTAATAGACATAATTATAAATGTTTGGTTTGGTAACATATAATAATATGGTAAATTGCATTCAATCGTTTTGTCTTTACATAATTCACAAATGAAGTTAATCCCTTAAAGCAAAATGTTAATTTCTTTTATTTGACAGTGGTAACTGAAATGTAGAGAGTGTGACACTTGCAACATGTAGGATATGTCTAAATTGTTGGAACTATTTTTTCAGTTTCAAAAATTGAAAAATTAAGTGCTGGTTGTCATTGAAATATAGGTGGGATTACTCTACAGTGTAAAATAAACAGGTAAAAATAACTTAGAATTATGCCGGTAATATTCCATTTTTTTACAAGCGTAGAATTTTTATATTGGCCCACTTTTATAGCAAAGTGACGTATTTTCAAAATTATTAAAGCTGAATACAGGACGAGTCAAACCTCAAATCCATTAATTTCTCAATGTATTCTTAATGTAATTTATATCACAAAAAGAAAGAATAGTTTAGTTACTTTCATTTTTATTAAGCACTAATTTCTAAGATATTTTAGAGTATTTTTAAAAAGTGAGATTTTTTGAATTTATTTTAATATAAAGAGTTAATTATTAGAATGTTGTTAGTGGCGTTCGAAGAGCTGTATTACTCTAGCAGTGCTACGTCTGACATTATTTTCCTTTGTGGTTTTCTACTGCGGATGGCAACTTAGTTGCCGAAATACGTATACAGAGTTTTTTACTCAACAAGATGGTAAGAGGTATTTTTAACTTAACTTTATTTTTAGCCACCGTATCCTATACCTACAAGTTTAAGACTGTCTACAAATTTCGTAAATAACTTTTATTGATATCTTATATGATAACGAATAATCGAGCTTTGGCACACTAATGCGACACCCTGTATATTTAGAAATGAAGGGGCCAGAGGCAAAAGTGCCCAAGTGACATTCTGAACAGTTTAAGGTATAAGCGTTCAAAGTTGAAGCCTTGTTATGAAATCAATGTTAAATATTTAGCAACGTTATTCAGGCAGTTAATATTAAAAACTATTCTAAATTAGGCAATTTTACAGCTGAACAGAATGATGCCTCAGGACACTGAAACCTCATTTAGGCCATTTTTTATAATTTCTGCACTTAGATCCTTTTGTTTCTAACCACATTAAATACTTCTTTATATATGTATTTATATACTTTACATTTAAGAAGAGACAACCCAAGACAATGTGGAGAATAATGACGATATAACTTAGGTTTAAGAAAAAGGACGCATAAATTGCCTTTTTCTTAACCCTAATTTACATTGTCACCATTCTCAACATTGAGGGATATATATAGATATCCGACATCGTCCCACATCAATTTTTTCTTTCGTTTTTGTCTACCATAGACACACCTACCGCGATCCCGATGACTGTTACCTTATTATAATAGCTTACGAGACAATTTTGTACCAACTCTACAACTAGTGATAATCACGGCTTTCCCAGCTTCATTAATATGATTTCAAATAAAAAAATAATATGTTTTAATCATTTTTTATAGAGATATGTATGGTTTCGACTTGATTTCGCGCACGCATACGAACAATGGAACATATCAATACCAATATCGCGATTACAAAGAAAGGATCAGCGCGAACCAGTTCCAAGTTACAATCTACACACATTCTCGGAGTCATTCCGTGGTCCCTGTAGTCTGACGGCGTGTCTTCTCCGATTCTCTTTTTGTGTTGTCTTGATGAAGTGAGAAGCCGAGAAGAGACATGGCGTCTATTAAATAGATAAGTAAAGTAGCTACCGGGCTTGCTTTGTCCAGTCATCTTCGGATAGTAAATCATTAAACACCATGACTATTGACTCTTGCGCCTCGTCCGTCGGCCTCTTCATATTCTTCTCCACGTCTTGTCACCGCCGCTACCTGTCGACACCTCAACCACAACCCGAAGATACGAAGGCAGCGTGTGATTGTTTTCTTCGCCATCCGACTAGTTCTCTGTGAGGCTTTTATTATTTCTTCACGTGACACGACGAGTGGCATTCTATGAATGTGTATGTGTATGAGTGTGTGTGAGATGCAACGAGCCGCTGTTGGGAGCCCCGCTGTTTTGGCAACATCATCCGGCCGTGTCGTGATTAATGTACCGAGATAAAAGCCCCAGCTACCGCTATGATGTAGTCAGCGCCATCTTGTGTCGCCCGGCGCGATTTGTATCAGTTACAAGGATGAGATTGGTCAGATTGATGGAGTACTAACATAAGTCTCACACAGGGATTGAGTATTAAATATGTCTTCTTTTCTTGCTCTTAGAACAATATTGTCATACAGCTTTAATGTAAAGTACTTTTGTAAGTCACTCCAACAAATTCAAAAAATCAAATCAATCAAATTATTATTCTTTCTGCACTACTGTTAACCACAATTTGTCAAAAAAAACTATGACGTAATCGAAAATCTTTTTAAATTACATTTTGAAATAATAAACTTACATTTAGTGCTACATGGCATAAGTACATATATATGTACTGTTGTGTTCAAAATGATAGGAGTGACTTTAACAAAAAAGAAAAAGTTCTATTAATTAAAGATAACCTGAATTTTATTCTGTATTTCTTTTATAGCACGTTACTCAGTTCATCTAGTCTTTCTATACATCTTCATACTTATACTAAAATGATGTAAAACCAAAAAGAAAAATGCTTCTATAAAACAGTCTAATAACTCATTGTTCAAAATAATAGGAGTGTTTCACGTACCTCCATACTTTAAATAAACAAATTAAAATTAAAACGAGGAATGCATGGTTTTTTAAATATTTTGTTGAACACCTGCGATGTTTCATTACTGCTTCACATCTGCGGGGCATGGAATTCATGAGATCACGAGATCATTTTATTTGGATTTGCCGCTATGCCTCTTGAACTTTACGCCACAATTCTTTAACGTTGGAGGGTCTATGGTCGACAACACCCTTCTTTCGTCTGTCCAAAGACTTTCAATACGAATGAGGTCAAGAGATTGACCTCAACCCCTTTGACCCAAAACCATTTCGTCGCAGATCTACTAGTATGTTTCGGGTCATTGTCTTGTTGTAACAGCCATTGCAGTGGCATATTCCATTCGGCTTAAGGCACCATTACTTGCTCCAAAATTTTAACATACACTCTTTGATCCATTGTATTTTTATCAAGTAGATTGGCCCTACCCCACTGTACGAGAGGCTGTCCATACTATTATTTTCGCACGACCGTGATTAACGGTCTTTGTGGTGTACCGGGGATTATATTCAGTATTCTTTGGGCGACGGACATACTGTCTAGACCTTGTTTCACCAAATAGCATTATTTTACTTTCATTCGTCCACAAAGTGTTTCTCCATTTTCCTTTGGTCAGTTGACATGCTCCTTAGCAAACTGTAGGCGCGCCGCAATATGCTTCTTCGTCAACAATGGAACTTTTCGTGACCTTCGCGCATACAATTTGTGTTCCAACAAACGTCTACGAAGAGTTACATTACTTACAGCAGGAGCTAACAGTTTGTTAATTTCTCCAGACGATGCTGTACGATTGTCTTTCCAGGACTGAACCACGACCACCTTCGACCACCTTCTCTGGTAGTTTTACGTTTGCGGCGACGCTTTTCGGGTTTATTTTATAAGATAATGCATTTGCTATCATTTGATCCGAGCACCCCAATATTTTTCTTATTTTTAGGTTTTTAATAAGTTGGCGCTTTTCTTCGCCGCAATGTCTTCCGCGTCCCACTATAATAAAACAAATATGTAAAACCCTTTGCCCAACATCTCCTATTTACTTTTTAAAACTTACTTTTTAATTTCTTAAAACAATTTTAAAACTAAAGACTTCTAGCATCAAATAATAACACACACTCCTATTTTTTTGATCATCACAAATGCAGGTCAAACACAGAAATGAGCGAGTAGCTTCATAAATAAAGAAATATTCACAAGCGGATAAGTTTTCTTTACTTGAAGATTTCAGTTAGGTATAGTGCTAGAAGATTGCAAGGTTTGCATTTTGCTACATGTTTTTTTTATTTGAATATGTTTGGTATGCTCACTCCTATTATATTGAACACAGCTGTTCAATAACTATTCATACAGGCAGTTGCTAGAGCATTGTTGCAACTACAATATTGTAGTTAGATTACTATGATTAATACCCATCGATACATCGCACCGACAATTATAATTATAAAACGCACACGGCTTTGCACATTGGAACACCTTGGTTGATCTAGAAAATCTAATGAGAATGGGACAACGAAGTTAATGTCATTCAAAATATAAGGGAAGTCGATTATTGTTAACCAAGTCAAATAAAAATTTCACATCAGACTGATTGTGACATAGTTGTAACGAGTCAAGTTCAAATGAATAGAGAAGCAATTTATGATATTCAGTGTGATCCTGATTAAATTAATTTAACTAATTAACTGTTTACAATGTAGTTCTATAATAAATGTTCAAAATATCCACCAATACAACATTGCAGCCTTTCTTCAAGCGATTGTGTTACATTTCTTAATTGATACTCGAGAATGCTTCTCTTATTCTGTTTTTCATATCACCGCGTGTAGTTGACGGTGTTTGGTACAAAAAGTATTTTCTTGTATATGACCACATGAAGAAGTCAATTTTAGTGAACTCCGTTGATCGAGTTAGTCACTTGATTGGTTCCTCTCTCCTTGTCCATCTTTCAAGGAAATGGTGGTGTATTATCCTAGTGTGAAGTAACGAAGCATCATCGTACAGATACCACATCCTTTGACGAACGTTTAGGTGACATTTTCCAATAACAACGGTAAATGGTTTTCTAAAAAAATCTAAATAAACTTGACTATACACTCGTCCTAAAATGTGGCCCAATTGCATAATCTCCTAGCTTGTAATGAAGACTGTCTTGTGTAATTTTTCCATTTTTCCATTTTATTTTAAAATGTTTCTAAAAATCTTACTTTTATAAAAAGACTAAAATATTTTAGAAATTAATGACTTTAGATATAGAGAGTGCTTAGTAAAGATGAAAGTATTCTTGCTTTTTATATAAAATATAGCGTGATCCATTTAAAATAATTGAGAAACGAATGTAAATGAGTTTTGACTCGCCCTGTATTCAGTTTTGACAATCTTGAAAAAAATGTCACTTTGCTATAAAAGCGGATCAATATGAAAAATCTATATTTGTAAAAGAAAAATTTCAGACTGTCTTGTTTGCAGTATACAAGACCTTGAACCTACAGTGATTTGCATATAAAATTGATCATAACTTCTGAAACACGCTGTATAATTCAATGTAATTGCATATTGGGGGTGTGAGGCATGAGCTTAACCTAAATCCGAAATAATATACAGGGAGTTCCACCTAACGTATGTTTCCTCCTGGTGACATGAAACAATTTCCGTAAATAACTTTTTTGATATCTTATATGATAACGTATACATAGAAATCCCTATTTTCTGGTTACATGGAATTATTTAAGTACCGAGGAGATAGCTGCCTTCCGTTATGTATAGTAGGGCGCGTATAGTCCATGAAAAAAGAGGTGAATCGGTTCTTTCTTACCTGGAGCGGCCGGCGCCATTCGGACACACCTCTGAGGTCCTTTGCGGCTCGCACCGCTGATCAGTCGGCATCTCCGGCGAACATCAAGTCACCTGCGTCGCCTCTCATCTTTTTCCGATCTTATTTTGTTGCGTTTGGCGCTACGGGGAACCACCCAGAATGATATCTGAGGATTTTTGACGAGTTTCGACGTTTGGAGAACCGGATAAGCGGAGATGTTCTAAATTGTTTTGTAATTAAGCTTTCTTTCTGGGAAATTACCAAAGATATCTGAAAATATATTAAATATTTTATAACTTTTTCTCAACGAATGACTTAATGCATCACATCGCACCAGAAGATTGGACAAATCGTCATACTGTTATACATAAAAGGGGATAGTAAAAACTGCCAAAGTTATCGAGGTATAACTATAATCAGTACAGTAGCCAAAACATATGCTAGAATATCAGAAACAACATTAAGGACAAAATTCGAATAGACACTAGAAGAAACGCAATTGGGATTTCGACAAAATAGAGGGATAAATGGTACAGTTTTTGCAATGGGAGAAAAGACAATAAACGGCAGTAAAAGAAAAGAAAAACATCTGTACTTCAACGGCTTGGAAAAAGCCTTTAATAAGATTAGCAGGGAAGACATATGGAAAATATTAAGACGCAGAGTTACATCAAAAACATTAATAAGGGGGTATACAGAGTTTATAAGAAATGAAAAGTTACGTAAGGATAAAGCCGCAAGAATCGAATTAATTCTAAACAATCTTGGGGTCTTAGGCAAGTACATATGTATTTTGAGCACTCTACTATTTATGCTAGTATTGAACGAGGCGATAAAAGAGGCAAAAACGGATATACGACCATTCGAAGTTGGCTACTGGAAACTCCAGTATCGGAGCTGTACTAGGTGGACGGTGTGATGATGAAGGATGAAAAACACTCAATAATAATAGGGAAGTGTATAAAAATGCCGCTAGAGAAAATAAACATGTAAAAGACAAGAAACGATGATTATAGGAAACACAAAACAACAATATGTAATGAAAATAGAGAAACTAAATCAAGTGCACAATTTTAAATACTTGGAATCGACATTAGCACGAGACAATAAAATAGATGAAGAAATAAAAGAGAAAGAGTAACAGCTGGAGGAACGTTATTTAACAACATTTAAAACTCCTTTTAGGCAAGGAAGAAATACACAGTAAAAAATGACTGAATATCGCAGAACGTGAAGCGGTCGTTGACACTCCTGTCAGACGCACGACATTATGCTTGGAGTTGCCTGTACATAATTTGGTACCTGCCCGTAAGTTTCGAAAAAAAAAAAATTCTACGCGAAGACCGTAACTTTACAATCCAGCAATATTTTCAAATCTACATGTAAATAAGCATTCGCATTCCAGGCGTAAATATTACCTGGAATATACATGCAAAAACTGTTACTATGTACCTAAAGATATCAAAATAGAAATATTTAAGAAAGCGATAAGATACTAATATACGGAGCAGAGAGATGGAGCATAATGAATAAAAATTTAGCAATTGCTTAAAAGTTCAGAAATTGTATTTAGTGAAAGCCTTTTTTTTTAAGAAATAGAAGCCATTGCTTACATATGCTTAAAATGTGATGAATAAATTAAGGAATTGCCTTTTCTGGTGTAGCAATTGGTTTCAAATTCATAAGGTAGGTGCTGGGGTATCATTAACATTAAAACTTAGAAAATAAAAGTATAATAATAATTAGAAATGACTATAGATTCACACATATGTATGCATTTTGAACTCACAACTTGTTCTCTGTAACAACAATGCTTGATTTAAGTAATACGTTGACTCCTTAGGATTTCTTCCTGTTGCATACAGCATAATTTCAGCTGATCTAATTAAACTAATCGTTGCGGTTAAGCAGGTGATTTTTGATTCATTAGTTACCTGAAACTAATGAATCAAAAATTTATAACAACTGCTGAATTTGAGATTTATTAGAAACGATTTTATGTTCCTATAATTGGCGGACAAATATCAACTGCTTGTCAGTTTCGTCATCAGTTATGAAATTTCTCACTTTATTTTTCACAAAAAGATAAGTAGATAACAGATGTACTGAATCTGAATAACCACGTTGTTTCTACTGCAAATTTGGTACCACAAAAAATATCTATAAACTGTAAGCGTAAGTTGAGACTAAATCTAAATTCACAGCCTGTTGAGTACTAAGTAATTGCTACAGAGATCTAGGAAAGACAGCATTTTCTTAAAGGTTTTATTCATATAAATAATAATAAATAATTTGCTTTTATTTATAGCATTTGCTAGTCAAGCAATTGCTTTTTCTAAAAAGCAATTGTTTAATTTTTATTCATTGGGTTCAAGGACGATGATAGTAAGACACAAAACTAAGATGCTATAAAAATGAGATTTTTGAGAAGAAAATAAAACAAAAATGGGAAATTAGAAAAACAATGTAGCTATAGAGAAAATTTTAATACAAGATTCATGGTAGGAGAAATTGAAGAGGCACAACTGAGGCGGTACGGACACGTGAGAAGGATGTCAGAGGAAAGGAGAATCGGACAGGTGTTCGAGGTTAGAACTAAATGGAAAGCAAGAGGTCGACCGATAAGACCGTGGTTGGAACCTCAGCAGCGGTTAAGAAACACAGCAAGACGCGCAAAATAGAAAAGTATGGAAGCAAATTTGCAAATGACCGGTTTTACACGGTAAAATTGACTTAATAACAATGACGATGATAATTTCCTTAATTACATTTAACAACAATAAATTCTTCTTTATTAAAAAAGAAACATCAAATCCATTTTATGATAACAAACTTTGATTTTTATTCATTCTATCCACAAACGTTCCTGCTGATTTCTTGGCAATTACTACCACCGTACATAATAGACGGGTGTTCAGCATGCAACATAAATATGCTGTATACATAGACGGCATCAATATTTTAAACGCAAGTTAATCCTTTGTTACACAGCGGGTCCGTAATACTTTGTAATAGTGTTAAAAGTTCCCCGTATGGTATGGTCGTATGGGCTCATAATAATAGTCGAACGTGGGCAATAGTAAAAGCCTACTCTGTGATTTATCGTCCGCGGCGTATATCCACTAACAGGTTGTGCGCGGGGTGTATTTTTCACTTTTCGACGGGTAATTCTAAGTTTCGACGGTAGTAAAATCTCCAGCCGTTGATATATGTACATATGTATGAACAAGTCTGCGAAGTAGTTTTTTTCTTGGTGATATTAAGATTGCCTATGGAAAATTTTCAATAAATAAAAGACATTTTGAATACACATATTTTTTTTATCAAACGGAATATGGTATCTCGTTGGTGTGAGATTACAGGTAGCTTTACGTTTACTGTTATATTAGAATATATAGTTTGTGATATTTGTCTCACCAATTTCTTACTGAGCACTAAATTATGAATAAGGAAGTAGAAAAATACATATGCAGTTTATATCCATAAACTTTGGATAGAAGTAGACCGAAAATGTTTTCTTGTCTGCCACTTTGTCTAAAAGCGGATAAGAGTATTTGAAATCGAGTAGGTTAGGTATAGGATACGGTGGCTTAAAATAAATTTAAGTTAAAAAATATACTCCTTACCACCTTGTTGAGTAAAGAACTCTGTATACGTATTTCGGCAACTAAGTTGCCATCCTCAGCAGAAAA
>JARFOC010042834.1:0-23119 GCA_031763485.1 Osmoderma eremita | reverse complement strand
AGTCTGATGAAGCCAATGTTTTGGCGAAACAATTGTTACTTTTATTTTTAATATAGTGAAGATTTCTACTGTTTCAAATGTTTTATTTACATAATATGGATCTTCATCAAGTAAACGCCAAATCAATCCAATTCTTGAAGAGTATCGTTGATAGAGGATCCCCTTGTCTCAACCCTCTTCTTACTTCAAATCCTGTTGATTATATTTACTTAAATTTCAAGTAATTGTCGCCATTTAATATGGTGATTATATGTACTTTCCAAAGACTCTCTAATGAATACAGGAAAAAAAGAATCTCCTTTTTTTCCTTTTTCGTTTGTACAAATTATCATCCACTCTTACATTCATTACGTAGATCTCCGAAGTAAAAGCGAAAAAAGTTCTATTTGTGAATGCCACCTGGTGTCCCGGACAGTAGTAGACTTGGCAACCGTGGTCCCAATTTATGTAATTGGAATTTTTCCGTCTCTGTGTGACGAGTGAGTTATTCCCCTTCTTGACAGTGACGCACGTGCAACCATCTCCGAAGTCCACGAGAAAACTTCCATGAAAATTTCATAACGCTTCGGATGATACGTGCGTTGGTCGCCGGTAGTTTCTTTTAGTCAACGCAAAAAAATGTTAGGTATATACTTTTGTTGATTACGACATTGTTAAGATCCGAGATCATAAACTCGTCTTTTTTTCAGTCCCATGTCAAAGTATCATATTAAGCTTCATTATATTCCCTTCAGATCCGTATTTACCTCAAATGTAACTTGAAGTTTGAATTGCAAATCGCATTAATTCTTTCCTCAATAAAATTGACATTTTTAGCCTTGCGGTTAAAAAATAGGAATTTTTACTAATTCGCGTGGGTAATTATTTAAGGTCCTTGCGAGTGGGTTTTCATCATCATAATAAGCCAAGAACTGGGCCGTAAATATCATCGGAATCATATTGCGTTATTGATTAGGGCTATTAAACTGATTAAATTGCGAGATTACATACATGAAAGCGGTGTATAAAAACCATTTCGCGCACGAAACGTTGCTTACTCGTTATACCTCGGGGAAGTGTGTGTGTGGGGCGGAATTCGAGAATAATTCCTAGCTGCGCGGATTGTAATCTCGTCCGTTTTGACTCATTTTATTCTATGTAGGCGTTAGCAATTGCGCTCGGGGTATTTAATTAATGGAGAAAAAGGAATTATTATGCTGTCAGGTAATTGTCAACGCCAATTAAAGAAATGATGTAACGTTTGAGGTAACGAAAGGGAAGTTCTGTCGTACGCTAGGATTTTATGGTTTTTAAAATATTTTCCATCATTTTCAGTGATAATCTGTTTCCCCATTAGGGCATCAGCGGAAGCTTCTTTATCCCGGGCAGCTATTTGGTCCATATCATTGGAAAAACATCGGCCCTTTAGTGGATTTTCCACCTACGGCAATAGTACAAAAGTCCGAAGGACAATTTATAATAATTTTCAACCTGATGACTTAAAAAACTCTTGCGTCATGTGAGCTCCATCCTCATAGACTTTATATTGACGGATGAACCTATCGGATGAAAAAAACATTAGGTAACGCTAAACAATTCGCATTCGGAAATAACGACTGAATCGAATTCCTTTTCCTCAATCAATTAGTAGTTACTCGTGTCCGAGTTTTAGGTTGATGTTGAATTCATCTTCAGTTTTCTTGTTTCAAATATTTCTTTTAAATGTTTTTGAATTTGTTGTTAATTTTGAGTGGAATTTGTATAAAACTGTTTTATTTATATTATTATTATTGTATTTTTTTGTGTTTGGATAATATTGTTTCATTTTCTTTATAAAATATATACTCTCCATACCGTCCGAGTTTCAGGTTGAGTCACTGTATATACACTTTGCTTTACTTGAGTTTATGGTTAGTTTATTATTCCTCATCCACTAAGTTACTCCCGCATACAACAATGAGCTGGACTCTCGCTCGTAGAAACATAAATGTCGCACCCTAGTAAAGTAGACTTGTGTCATCCGCGAAACCAATTATTTATAATTGACTCTGAAGGTATGACTTAAATCACTCGTGAGGAATACCTCTAATTCCATAATTATGCAATTTATCCAAAAGAAGTTTATGTGACATTGAATTGAGAAACCCCATAAGATCAAAAAATAGTTCTGCTGCTAAACAATTATTCTCAAAGGCATTCATAAGTAATTTAGTGTAGCCGAACAAGTAAGGATGTTTCTGTCAACCATAAAACCGTGTTGATGAGAATGAAGTAGATCATGTTTTACAAAGAGATCTAGGGTCTTTTGATAAACAGCCATTTGAATAATTCTCGAGAAGAATTGCATAATGCATATTAGGTGATAGTTTTTCAACAATTCGTCGTACTCACCTGTCTTATGAAGAGTTTTAACAACTGCCTGTTTAGCTCAGTTGAAAAACCAACCTGCGCAAAAATATTCCTGGATAAATATCACAAAGTGGTTGGTATATTATGTAATTACAACTTTTATGAATACATTCTAATATGTCAGGTTGTACTACTGGCCTGAAGTGAAATATGATTCAATTGTGCGGTATCTTATAATCTGTTGCATTGTTTTTTGTTGGAATAGTTTAATAGCGGTGTTTGAAAAGTAATTCTTGAACTGATTTACTAAGCTGTTAAGGTCTTTTCCACTGTACAAATTTTTACCAACGACTTCGTGAAAAATTTGCCACGTTGTTTTGGATATGTTCTGGGATAACAACATCTTTCATCATTATTATACTAATACGTATTTCGGCAACTGAAGTCAGTAGAACCTACAAAGGAAAAAAGTGTTAGACTTAGTATTTCTGGTTAAGGTAAAGCCTTGGAAGATGTTGAGGTTACGGTAAAGCCTTCGTGATTTGATGAAGCATATCTTCCTAAGTTTTACCGTAACCGGAGATACTAGGTCCAACAAGTTTTTTCCTTCATATGTTCTACTGAGGATGGCAGCTTAGCTTGCTGAATGCGTATCTAGAATCTTTCACGCACTGAGGTTGTAGAAGTGGGTATTTTTTGTTTTAGTTCTTTAGTTTTAGAATAGTTGAAATATTGAAACGATGTGAGATATTTTTCTTGTGCTTTACGTAGTTAGAAACATTGCAACATCACTGATTTGCATAGACCCAAGCCGATCGCTTGTCAAAGAAGCATCAATTTAATAAAAACTAGCGATTCCTCTTCCGTTTTTCTCCCTTTCTTGCACCCTACCATCACCTTTTTCATCCCGAATCCGCAATCTTAAAACCTCTGTGCGTCATGGATCTGTATTAACGCCTTGGCGTACGGACCCTAGCGGGGCGTGGAAAGAGACGCGGAGGGTGGCTCGTAAACGATGTGAGGACATTTTTCACCGGGCTTCCATATATTTTTGTGTCATTTTAAAACGGGGAACATTATCCTTCGGAAGGATCAGGTGGCGCGAGCGGATCCGCTAAGGTGTTCCCGTTTTTCGCGCTCACACCCTGACAAATGGAACTCTCCGAAGATAATAACTTCATCCGGATTACGGCATCAATTTTTTCGTGCCTCCAACGGGGTCCCGGCCCCAATTAGTGCGTGCGTCTCTTTGGGCTACCTTCGTGAAACGTCGATGAAGAGTGGGACAAAAAGATTCCGAGGGGCGGTCCTAATTGTTTTTAACACCCGGGATTCGATCGTTAAATCGACATCATGGTAAATGTTACCTATTTGTGCCTATTGATTTTGGATGGGAAGAACGCAAAGTTTGCAATTGGAGATCATTAACTATACAGAGCCCTTAGAACAAATAATTTCAGAATAAATTTCTAGAGTAGTCGGTGAGGAATCCTCATTGTTTAATTATGTTGAGATATATGTGTGGTCACCACTACCCCGATACATCTGAAACACATAATTAAATGAGGAAAATGTCAGGGATTTAATATAGATTTTGGAAAATGTGACAGCAAAATTTAGTTTAAATGTACCTGAAGACATTAATGTCCAATTTCGTTTCCAAAGAAGTAAAGCTGCATTTCATGCTAATAGAAGTAAGCGCAAATTTTTAAGGGACGGGTGATAAGATTAAAAAATAATTCGATATGAAATACATAAGAAAATATTATGGATTTATATTAGTGCTCAGCATAAACCTTATTGTTATTACACACCTTCGGACATAATGGAATGGTGAGTTCTGATTTAAAATAACTAAAAAGCTTTTGACTTCAATAAATTCATGTCTCATAAAGAACTACAGTTTGTAAAGTTGGATTTCATGGGAAGTATCTACATCGGAGCTAAACGTCAATATCATGCCTATGGTTATGGGTAGGTAATAATTCCATAGAAATATATTAATAATAATTGGAGTAAAAGTTAATTTCTTTAAAAATGCCACTGGCAGAGCAGTGATATACATATAAGATAGCAAACATAATATTGAAGAATTCAGAAAGAGAATAATATTTCCCAGTTCCAGTTTTAGAAAATGATTTGGTATAAAACTCTGAGTGTTATTCCACTAGTGGTCTTACGAGGAGCAATTCTTCCAAGGTTTTATCTTAACCAGACACTTAGTCTAACACTTTTTTCTTTCTTCGTAGGTTCTGTAAGATTACTTGCAACCAATAATCTGGCGCGAAAGTAATAAGTTTTGTAAAAAGTTTTGACTTTAATAAATTAATGTCTCATAAAGAACTACAATTTGTGAAGTTGGATTTTATGGGAAGTATCTACATCGGAGCTGAACGTCAATATCATGCCTATGGTATGGTAGGTAATAATTCCATAGAAATATATTAATAATAATTGGAGTAAAAGTTAATTTCTTTAAAAATGCCACTGGCAGAGCAGTGATGTAGATATAAGATGGCAAACATAATATTGAAGAATTCAGAAAGAAAATTATATTTCCCATTTCCAATTTTAGAAAATGATTTTTGGTATAAAACTCTGAGTGTTATTCCGCTGGTGGTTTTATGAGGAGCAGTTCTTCCAAGGTTTTACCTTAACCAGGCACTTAGTCTAACACTTTCTTTTTCTTCGTAGGTTCTCCTGGGGATGACAACATCGCTTTTGAAATACGTATCTAGAGTTTTTCACTCATTGTGATGGCAAAGGTAATTTTTGTTTTCGTTTTACTAGAATCACACTGTTTGGTTTACTCCTCCCGCACAAAGTATTAATTAATTCTGGACGACACGTGTTTCGGGAATAAGTGGATTCCCATGGAATCGTATAACCGTATTCATTTAATTAGTTAATACTTTGTGCGGGAGTAGAGTAATCCGAATATTGTATTTATTGTGCTCCCCCTCAGTCCTTGCAATCTTTACTTAGTTCTGCTATGTAAGGCCACCATACCCTATTATTTTAAAGCGGAAATTGACAAAAGCAACGTGGTGAATAATATCAACTCTCATAACATAATGGCGGGGTCTTTTTCCATCCTATTTGAGTGAAAGAAAACAATATGTCTCATGCCTGGGTCATCAATCCTCTTTGTTTGTTATTGAATCTGGTGTGCCTCAAGGAAGTAATCTGGGCCCGTTATTATTTTGGAGCGCCCCGGTAGTTAATCATTTAGGGCATCTATCTTCATCATCTTCAATCAACAGCTATTCGACAATTTTTCTAATAAGAACTCCTTTCAGGTGCTCTTTTTTACTGAAGAGGATATTTGCACTGCAATGAAGACACTAAAAAAATAGGTCTACATCAGGACCAGACAAGATTCCCAGTTTCCTGGTGAGAGATTTTCGATGTGTTATCTAAACCACTACTGCACATATTTAACTCGATTTTAAAGTCATCCACCTTCCCATCAGTGTGGAAGCTGGCTAGAGTGCGTCCTATTTTAAAGAATGGCGATATATCAGAAGTCGGCAATCATAGACCCGTCTCCTTGCTTTCCAATGTTGTTAAGGTTTTTGAGTCAATACTGTACAAATATATTTATGCCTCTGTTTGCAATTACATTGTTCCTACTCAGCATGGTTTCGTGGCAAAGCGTTCTACCGTAACGAACCTTTGTAGTATCGCTCAGTATATTTCCGAACACGGGGATGCGCAGGGACAGGTTGATCTCATATATACAGACATGTTCAAAGTTTTTGACCGTATTGAACACGATATTCTGCTGAATAAATTACGTTTGTTCGGGTTTAGTACTCCTCTACTACATTTATTTCGATTGTATCTAACGGATCGATCTTTTTTTGTATCTTACAACGGCTTTTCGTCATCCTGTCGTGCAATTACTTCTGGCGTTCCTCAGTGGTCCAACTTGGGGCCACTATTGTGTGCACTGTTCATTAATGATCTATCCAGCCATATAAGTAGCGAAATCCTATTGTTAGCGGACGACGTAAAATTTTTTAGTTCGGTGAAATCTATTGGTGATTGTGTTAATTTGCAAATAAATCT
Source organism: Osmoderma eremita (assembly GCA_031763485.1). Classification (NCBI taxonomy): domain Eukaryota; kingdom Metazoa; phylum Arthropoda; class Insecta; order Coleoptera; family Scarabaeidae; genus Osmoderma; species Osmoderma eremita. The sequence goes on along the minus strand of JARFOC010042834.1, from coordinate 16,720 downwards.
GGACAGAATTTCTAACTGGTGCAGTGTTCATAGATTAGCTTTGAACTCTGCTTAGTGTAGTGTCATGAAGTATTCAGAAAAACGTCACCTATTTTACATTCCTATTGTATATCCTCTATGCCTTTTCATCGAGCTGATAGCATGAAGGAGCTATGCTTTGTGCAGCACATTTCTAGTATTGTCTTATCGGCCAACAAAATGTTGGGATTCATGCTACGTACATGTAGGCAATTTAATAACGTATACACGTTAAAATCGTTATACTTTTCTTTGGTGCGATCACAGCTGGAGTATGCGTCCATAGTTTGGAACCCCTTTTATGATATTCATGGGAACACCATCGAACAGATACAGAGGCGCTTTCTAAAATATCTTTGGTTGCAGCGCTTTGGTGAATACCCTTGCAGGGGATTTCCTAATGAGTGCCTACTTAGTACCTATTCTGTTTGTCTTTAGATGCAAGAAGAGTGAAAGCTGGTTTATCCTGGCTACACAAGTTGCTTCACAATGCTATTGATTGTCCTTTCCTCTTGGGAAAGCTGAATTTCTGTGTCTCGCGAATGTCTGTCCGCTGTGTTAGCACCTTCTACCTGCCTCAAGTTCACACAAATTTGTTGTTGAAGGAACCTATTTACTTTGTTTGCAGTTCTTACAATCGATGTTGCAGTGACTGCGGCATTTTTAATTGCTCTTTCAGCCAATTCCTTGACTGTGTATAGAGCCACCTGCTGGTTTGGCCGGATGCGTTCTTGGGTGGTGCAGCGCGTAATAGTGTTATTTAAGTTATATGTCACAGTTTCTCATATTGATGTTTATTAGAGCATAATATAATATGATATTATTATTTATTTTTGCTATATTGCATTGTAACTGTTGTTTTGTTATATTTACTTGTGATTCTTATGCCCTGTAATTGGTATTGTACCAATTGGGCTCAATATATTATTATTATTATTTGCGGCATTTAAAATAGGTGCGGCATTTATTAGAGTGCGGCGTTTACTTCGAATCAAACCAAATAAAATCCTCACTTCTATTCGTTTGCTATCCATCTCAAAACAATTGTATTACAACTTAGTTTGGATACAAAACGACTTCGTTTAGTATCACATACGGAATTCAATCTCAATCTCCTTGACTGCTACATTAAACTAAGTTTAATTCAATTTAATATCAATTTCATATGTTATCCAAACGACTGTTCCGATTTTGTTAGTATAATTTTTAATTTAACAATGAATTCCTAGTTTTCTTGAACCGCTAAATCTATTTGTCACATAAAAATACTGCGACACAATCTGTCGCATCGCAATAATAGTAAACAAAACTGTAACGTAGTGTTAATAATACTACGGGCAGCGAGTGCGTATATTTTGAGAATGCCGTTGCTCTAGGCGTGCGCATAAAAGGAAATAAGATAATAAAGTTTTATTCTGCCGTAACGGCAGGAACGAGAGTAATAAAGCTTTTGACGACAGTCGGCACGTAAAACGGGAAATAATCAAAGGAGAAACCGACTATAATTTTCTCTGGGTCGAAGTTGATTAAAATTCTATTAGTATTGTGACGTTAAATTGGTTCGTGCGCCGTAATTTTGTTACACATACATATATTTAGACTTAAAAAGTTTCTTATCGAATACCACGTCAGCTAATTTAGATACTCGAATGAAATCATGTTGAGTGTTGTTGTTTAATATGTTAGGCCGATTTTCTTGAGTATTACTTGAGCGAGCGTATGATGTTATATGTATAAAGGAATTTATGAATTTATCTTCTTATGGATATTTTAGCATATTAAGTTACATTCTGCTGTATATATCAGCTTATTTTCCCGATGAGCATATGACGTTACATGCCAATATACTCCCTAAAATTTTGTAATATTTGGTTCCGTAATTTCTAACGTCCAGATAATTTATTAAATTCCACGAGCTTTTTGGAATTTTCGATTGACCATCGTTGAAATTAGACAATTTTTTAGTGGTAGTACATAAATGAAGTCCTGTAATTTGTTAATTTTTGCAATGAATTAATTAACCTTTTAATCCTTCATTATCCATAGTTACTGGTTATCCTCTTTCCCTTTGTGTTTTTGGAGGAATTGTAATGTGCTGAAACAACTCCTTACAATTCGGGTAAATAACCAATGGCTTAGTAATGTCAATAAGTGTAGGGTTTGCTGCTATAAATATATGCAAAAAACTGATTACTAATTGAAAAGATACAGGAATATTTTACATTATGGATTCATTACAAAAGTAGTCCTACCATATATAATAACGGAGGATATTTATTTATTAAGATTATTAGCTAAAATTAATTTATTCGATTATAAAAATCGAAAACGCAGTCAGACAATGAATTTGATGAACCAGTAGTCGCTGTTGTAATGAATTCCTCCATCATATCGTCCACAATATTGTCTGGTACATTCCATTTTCATCTAAAATAACATGTTTAACGAAATTTCCCAAGGATCAGCATTTACAAGATCTAAGCCATTCAAGCAACAGTGTTCGTGAAACAATGTGAATGTCTTATTATCAGCGGTGACTTGCCGTTTTACTTTAGCCGAAACAAATTCAATGGGATTTAAGCTGTGCAATTGCACGACCACTTCCCTTTGATCAATAAGATGACTCACTGGATTCTCACACTACATATTCTTTAGTTATATAGTTATATAGTTACATAGTGATATAGTTCAAGTTTCATTGAACTGTGATCGCCTACAATTTCCTTCAATGTAAGCATTGTCCATTGCAATGATATATACTTCCTGGTTCAAGATTTGACAATACATTTTTCATCCACTCCGTCATACTTTCATGGTACTCACCGGACTTTCTGTATTCAAACTAGAAGACCATATCAACAAAGCCGGTTCCACTGCCAATATGAAGGGCAATCAGACGTTTTCCCTTTCCTGAAGGATCGTGTGAACCACATGATCGTCGAACATTAGATATTGTTGTATTTTACCACATCTTTGACATGCGCGGCCAACATTTACCCATGTCTTATCATAATAATAGAAACTTTTTAATGTTATTTAAATAATTACGTCTCCACAAAACAGTATCGCCATGTCTAATAAAAATACTGCTTCGGTTACGTTTCTCCCGCTTAAATCTCCTCAATACTTTCCACAATTTTTCACGTTGTATTGCAGGTAGATATCATCTGCTCCAACGAGCTGTTAAAAAGTGGTTACTTATTTTCAAGATAATAACAATAAACATATATTTCGTGTTAATATCTTTAAGCAGGTAGGTAATTTATTCTTAAAACAGAAAAATAGAGAGGATCCACGCTCAAATTGCATTTTTATGATAAACACCTAATTGATCGAACGTTGTTTGGCGTGTTCCCTTTTTGGTAAAAGACCGTAGAATATGGAATGTTTCCATCTCATTTACAATCGCATACATTATTGTTTCTCTAATGCCAACCAACTTCGAGCCTCAATTTTATTGAGGCTGACTTGGATGTTTCACGCATGTACACAACATATGCATTGTATATCACAAGTCTTTGCCCACTTCGGAAATGCTTCCCATGGAGGTCTTTTGATGAGTCAGCTTCCACTCCTTCATCCGCATTCCCACTGTAATGTATGATTATAAATTATCCCGAAAAAAGACCTGAATCGAGAAAATATTACATCGTAATATTATAATCGTAATTATGCCTGTATAGCTCAAAGAAAAACTTCTTTCATTCAACTGTTTAATTTCTTCTCCTTTCTCGATGCTCCTTATGTCATATGAAGAGCTGTTTAATTTAAAATATTAATAAGAACACAAACGACGAAACCAAACTACGAAACGAAGTAAAGAACACTGACACCTCAGAATTCTAGTGATATTTCAATTTATGAAATAGTATATGCGATAGTATTAACTTGTCATCATTGCAAACTTAGGTATCTCAATTTTCAACCAATCATAAACAGGAAAATATTGCCCTATCCTTTCCAACGCTGGGTCTTAAAGTGAATGAAGTGTAGAGTAAACGACGGACGCTCTGTCTCTCATGATTTTTTAAAATAAAAATCATTTTGATTTTAATCATGATTTAAATATTGATTTTATTCAAATGATTCAAGTCATCGCTACCCAGAATATTATACCTTCATAAGGAATTTGGAATGCTGATATTATAAACTCTAAAATGAACTGAACTAGCCTCAAATAGAACAGAAGTAGTATAGCTATGAGAGTTCTGGAATAAAATCCCATAAGATTTACACAGGCGGTCTAAATTCACTTTTCCGCCATCTTGGATTTCATGAGGAGTGGAGGAGAGATGGGGGAGCCGTCCAATTATAACCGATAACCGTTGTAATTGAACGGTTATCTGTTATAGTTGTAACGGGTACCCGTTGAATTATAACCGATAACCGTTCAATTGCAACGGGTGGCTGTTCCAATATATCGGCCAACCGTTCTATTATAACAGATAACCGTTTAATTGTAACGGATGGTCGTTCTATTATAACAGATAACCGTTCAATTGCAACGGGTGGCTGTTCCAATATATCGGCTGCCCGCTGCAATTGAACGGCTACCCGTTACAATTATAACAAATAACCGTTCAATTGCAACGGTTATCGGTTATAATTGAACGGCTACTCGTTGCAGTTGAACGGTTGGGATGTGCTCTGGCTCCCCTATCTCCCCCATCTCTCCTCCACTCCTCATCAAATCCAAGATGGCGGAAAAGTGAATTTAGACCCTAGCATTTCTATATCAAGGAAGCCTTAGGTGTTAGTATATAAAGGCAGCTTTTGGAAGCAAAGCAATTCATAGTATAATAAGCATTCAGCACCAAATTAATATTTCCAATATCTTAAAAGTAATTTAGAGGAAAAATGAAGTAATACGTCACGTAAATCACATCCGAAGAAAAGCCGGAATAATTTACGTGCTAAACGGATCGATTTTTCATCCGCGTCGATTTTCCGCCCGCCGCTGCATATTAAATTTTCGAGTTCGAGATTCCGGGTGTCCCGGAAGCTTATTAATAACGAAGGAGGGACGGCGCATTTTCGACATCTGCCTCACCGGTATCCGCCGTAGCGCGACTCCAAAAACGACGCTCCGTTTATTTCGACATAAAAGAAACATCAGCAGTCCCGGAGTAGTATTTGTCTTGGCGAATTGTTTTATGCGCATTTCTCGCCGAATTCTCGTCCGAGCCGACGCGACGATTATAGAGACGGAAAATTCCCCTGAACGACATCAATCAGGCAACTGTTAATAACGCTGAAATCTCGCTTAGGCCGTTTCTGCGTTTAAGGAAAGTTTATCATTTTGGGGTTTGTTCGTATCGCCCTGGAAACAAGTTCTTCCGTCCGGTTGATGCGATGAAGAGACCATTTATTTTCAACTAATTTTCTTAATACTTTTCTCCGAGTTGTCGGTGCGATCTTGTATTATTTGAGGCGGAATTAATCTACGAAAATTGTTAAAATAGTTTATTTTCGAACTAAATAGTCATACAGACAAATGTATATATAAATACATAAAAATAAATGTGTATATTTCACATATATAGTCGCAACTTAAAAGTCTTTCAGTAGGACATTATTGTCTATGTGCACATTTGATGTATACGTTCGTATAACACTAACTACACGCGCTGTGGGGCTGTTGGACCTGATATCCGAAGTTGGCTGGGCGCAACCGTCTTTTGCGTATATGCGAAAACACGGCCACCGAATACCTTTCCAACTTGTCTTCGTACCTAGCCCCTTATATATGCGCTCGGTTTTGGTTCCGCGGTGAGTGCACTGGCGCGGTAGCGGGCAGGCAGCAGGCGGGCGCGCGGCTCGACAAGCGGTTGTAGCCCGTCACATGTCCAGGGTACAGACGGGTCCGTTGCTATATGCCCTTTTCGACGGGCACAAAACAGTCCTTAACAAAAATTGTTAAAATAAAATTAAGGGATGAGCAACTGCTTTTAGTAAAATCATTCAAGCAATACCTAAGTTATTGCTTTAGAATTGGACGGTCTTTAAATGCATAGGAAAACTACCCGATCCAAGTGATTATAGTTACACCGGTTAGGTTATGGGGTATGAAAAATTCTTCTCCGTATCTTATACAGGGTGCCCATTCTCTATTTGCGTATATGGATAACTTTCTTAATATTAAAGATACAGAATCACTTAAATGAACTAGCTTGCTCAGAAAATAGAATAATACTTGATGCTAGTGTCACACTTGTTATCCAGTGCAAGGTTTGTGAGATATCCAAGAAAAATTGAAAACTTTTATATGTTATATATTGATGTTATATGTTCACAACCCTTAAAGATAAAATGAAGGTGAAAACTGTTTGTAGTATGGTTTTGTGTAGAATCTAATAGTGTAATTTAAAAATCAACGGCCGGCACCCTTTATTTTGGAGAAATATTACAATCTTGTATTTTTTAAAATGGAAGTCATAGGTGGCCGTGGTGTAATTTAAATGCTTATTTCTTTATGATTTCATTGATATAACATTTGATATAACTATGTCTTTTAGAATTTGATTTATAGTGAAATTAACACTTATTATTTCTATTGATTCATATGTAGGATTTGATTAACAAACACGGCAAACAAACACATGTAGTTGTCAAACATTAAAGGCTGAGTAAGTTAGATGAGTATTAAATAAGTCTTTTTGGTAGTTTTATTCAACAAATTCAGAAAATGTATAGCTACCAAGAAAAGAATGATAAGTATGCATTTTTGTTATTATGCTAGCAATCGAAATAGCATTGAAGCAAGTGAAATGTATCACCAACGCTACATGGAACGGAGGCTGATAAGTGGTTATTTTCTAAGCTGCAAAATAATTTATTAAATACGTAGCCTTTAATAAACCATGTACTGCAGAAAAGAAATTCAAACCGAAAGACGAGGAAAGGGTTTTAGCGTATGTAAATTGCAAACAAAGAACAGCCACACGCGAGATTATAAGCGAATGCACAGTTTCCACGGAAAAAGCTCGCTCAATTCTTAAACAAAATAAATACAAGCTATCTAAATGTAGCACTAGTCAGACGTTGTATGCCCAAGACCATGATTATTATTGAAGATTATTATTTGCTAGATGGTTCTTGTGAGAAACACATGATAATCCGCATCTTTTCCAATACAATTTTATTTTCGGATGAAACGAAATTTACAAATAATGGCATACTTAATCGAAACAACAATATTTATTTGTCTCAAAATAATCCTCACCTTGCTACCGAAAGGAGAGATCAACATGTGTTCTCCGTAAATGTGTGGTACATTCTTGGTATTAAAATATCGGGCCCCCATATTTTTATGAAAACAATTTAATTGGTGAACGATATTTACACTTTTTGCGTAATGCGTTGGAAGACATGCTACATGAAATAATGATGATAATGATGTAAAATTTAAAATACTTCCAGCACGATGGTGCACCTGCTCATAATTGCCGAAATGTGTAATTATCTTTCGGAGCGTTTTCCTAACTGGATTGGCAATGCAGGTACAATTCTCTGGCCAACAAGATCTCCAGACATTACACCTCTAGACTTTTTTCTTATGTGGCGCCGTAAAAATAAGGTATACATGAATAAACCTAACAACATCGAGGATTTAAAGATTAGTATTATGGCGGCAATAAGAAGTATCAAACCTCACAGTTTACATGGGGTTCAAACTGAAATTGTGAGGAGGTGCGAAATGTGTATACGTACTAATCGAGGACATTTTGAACACTTACTTAATTAAGTTACAATGAAGTTGTTTGCTTTTGTTTACTACCTTATGTTTTTTCTGAGTTTAATTTTGATTTTTTCCATAATAAAATATTTTCAAGGCCTAGTTTATTATATTCCTAATTGTTAGAGACAATAATTCCTTATTTAACTGCAAATCAAAATCGAAAAGAGATAGCTATACTAAATGTTATATCAATAAAATCAGAAAAAAATTAGCATTTTAATGACACAACTGTGACTCCATTTAAAGAAATACAAGTTTGTATTATATCTCCAAAATAAATAGTGCCATGGATTTTCAAATGACAAAAACTGTAGTAGAAACAGTTTTCACCTTATCTTTATCTTAAGGGGTTGTAAACATATTTGACGTTGAAGTTGTCGGAAGTTTTCAATTTTTCTTGAATATCTCACAAACCTTGCACTGGATAAAATATGTGACTCTAGCATCAACTGTAACCCTATTTTCTGAGCAACTTTGTCCATTCAATCGATTTTGTATTGCATTGTGTAGCAAAATTTATTCTTTGTATTTAAATAAGGATTCATATTATGGATTATTTATTAATAAAACTCTTTTATAAGTGAACACATCTTAAGTCAATTACAATACATTCTCATTTTCGATTGGAATGAATGCTGACAAAATATGAATTGTTTCTTATACAGTTTTCTTTGATTAAATTTGGTGCTGAAAATTATTACCGTCAATACAAATGCGCGCATCAGCTCTTCTTTTCGTGTTTTCAAAGTTTACGTTGATTAGCGTAATATCTGTTATGTTTTGGAATTAGTTTTTATGCTCAATTTCATTTATTTCAGATCTTCACATAGATACTTATATATATATATATATACAAACCTTATACAAACCTGTGCAGAAAAATAGCAGTGTTAGGGTATTCGACTTTATTGTTGATATTTCCCACAATAGTTGTAAATACTAGTGTTAGGTATATTTAACAAGTAAATTTGCTGCGAAATAAGTTGAGATATAAGAACAAAAAAATTGCTCTATTAAAATAAAAAATATATTCCAGGAATCGCTGTTCATAACAATAGCAGTGTTAATTAAAAGTAAATAGGATTCTTATAAGATACGAAAAAACTGAGCAATTTTTGTTAAAATTAAATCAATATTTTGTTGCCTGCCCTTTGTTTTGTATAACATCGTGACATTTTCTTGGCATGCTATCAATTAGTCTCCGACATCTCTCTTGCGGAATTGATATCCACGCAGTACGCACAACATCCCACAATTCATTATTATTCGCTGGTTTCACTTCTTTTACAACTGTTTTCACATCATTCCACAAGTTTTCTATTGGATTAAGATCCGGCGATTGTGCCGGTCAAGGCATTACCGTGATATCGTTATCGGAAAACCACTGTCTTACTCTTCTTGCCGTATGCTTAGGATTATTGTCCTGTTGTAGGACCCACTTAAGAGGCATTTCCTCCTCAGCATATGGCAACATAATATCACTTAATATCTGTAAGTAGATATCCTGCGTCATAATTCCCGTTATTTTAAAAATAGGGCCCGTCCCATTCCAGGAGAAACACGCCCAAATCAAGATACTGAAACCACCGTGCTTAAATGTTTTTAATGTGTACTTCGGACGTAAAGCAGTACGTGGCGGTCGTCGTACGAACTGTGTAGGACAGTTATTACTATGTAACATAACTTTTGACTCATCCGTCCAGAGAATATTCCTCCATCGGGAGGGTAGCCAGGTCACATGCTCTTTGGCAAACTCCATTCGAGCTTTCACATGTCGGTGTTTTAAAAACGGGACTTTTCTTGGTCTTCTGGCAAACATATTAACTCTTGCCAAGCGTCGTCTCACAGTCGAGCTACTAACATTTAGCCTTAATTCAGTCACTATCTTGGTAGACGTAATGAAAGGGTCTTTTTTGACTAGGCTTAAAATTTGTCTGTCCTCTCTATCGGTTGTTTTCTTTTTGGCACCTCGATTTTCAGCTTTATTTTGCCATTTAATTGCATTTGCAACTTTTTTTGCTGAGCATTGTAACATATTTTGAATTTTTAGAATTAGGGTTCGCTAATCTGCGGTAGTATGTCTTGCACGACCCATTATTATAAAAAAAAATATCTATGGAATAAATTTATTTAGGTAAATTCTCTCGTGATATGAATAAAATTTTAGAATCCTACCTGTTTTTTTTAATCTACACTGTATTGCACAGTAAAATACTGGCACTGTTATTTCATTGCACATAGAAAATAAGTCCCTTCTTAAAGATGGGTAATTCCCCTGCAAGTAACGGAAGGATAACTGCAATATTGTTGGTTTCTACATACTCTAACTACTACGTAACAACATATTGACATCTGTGACCCAATAGTGTATGTAACATGTGGAAAAATAAATTAGCGAATTCTTATTTTCATTAAATACTGCTATTTTTCTGCACACCTTTATTAAAAGCTTTGTGTTAGCTTGACTTGTATGTATGTTATATTCTAATTCAATTTTAACATACATCCGAATATCCTAACGATTTGAAAATTTACATGCTTACCCGTCTTCGAAGACAACACAATATGCGCAAACTTGGGAAGAGATATAATCACGGACTATTATTACAATAAATCTTTGTTTGAGAGCACTTTGAAAGTGTTCAAATCAATGACACCAGATGGCGACGCTCGTGCCGCCATCTCGTATCATCATATTTGGCTATTTCGTTTTAGATGTCAAATTTCTTCGGTTATTGCTATTATTGTTATTGGCGTGATTATATCGAACTTCTCATAAAAGAATTTTTACATCGTCGCTTTTAGAAAAGCGATGACACAAATAAGGTGTTTTATGCAAAAGTATACTTTAAGAGCTGTTAATTTGTATACAACATCGAACGGTAACTGTTTTCTTATACAGGTCCCCAATTTTCTATATGGGTAACTTTCTTAATATTAAAGATACAAAACAAATATGTTCACAATCCCTTAAGATAAAATAGTTATTAGTCCGGTTTTTTTAAATTTAGAATCTAATAATGTCATTTAAAAATCCATGGCCCCCTTTACTTTGGAGATTTAATACAAACTTATTTTCTTTTTAAATGGAAGTCGTAGTTGGCCATTGTATCATTAAAATGCTTATTTTTTTTCTGATTTCATTGATATAACATTTGGTATCTACCTCTATAAAATACAAATAATAGGATATGGTGGCTTAAAATGGTAAAAATAAAAAATTAAAAACACCCTTACTATCTCGATGCGTGAAGAACTCCGGATACATATTTCGGCAACTAAGTTGCCATCCTTAGCAAAATCTACGAAGGAAGATCATGTTCGTCGCACTCTGGGAGATATGCACCACACAGAGACTACTTAAATAACACTGTGTTAATCAAGAACATGTGTAGAAAATGAACACACCTTGGTTGATTGTGCTTCACATATTTACGAATGTCAACTTGTTGAATTGTATAACTTTGTGAGAACCGCTCTGCTCGTTATTTAAATAATGATACATTTCATTACTAGGAGAAACTAAGCAATGAAAATATCAGAAAAGGGTATATAAGACAGAATCTCTTAACGCAAAGTGAAAATTAAGAGGGAACATCATAAAGAAATATATGGAAGCATCAGCGGAAACACCGCTAGGATTCAAGAAAAACGGGAAAAGAAAAGAATACTGAAGTAGAGAAGAAAAACAAAGCTAAATTAAAATGGCTAAAAACTGACAAAATACAAGACATGATCGAATACCAGAATACTACAGAGGAATAGCACTACTAAATGTCGTTAGAATAACTAATAAACATTATCAACAATAATTCAAAGAAGAGTATCAAGAAATACCAAGGACGTGTTAGGACTATACTAATGTGGCTTCACTCAGGGCAGATCAACAATTGATAGTTTGTGCATAAGGCCAGTATATTAACACAGAAAGGTGAAACAGAAGAATTTATGATTGATGGAGGGGTAAGTTAGGGAGATTCACTATCCACAATGTTATTCAATCTATTATTAGAATACAAAATGAGAAAAACGATTGAGGGTAATCAAGGTCAAGCGGCAGTCAAATCATAGCTTACGCAGACGATAATTAATACCAAAAGAAGAAGAATAATGGAGGACGTTCCGAACGGTACTGAGAATAAATGAAAGCGAAACAAAGCTAATGCTATTCGGAAGATCATGTCTAACCGGGAAAATAAAGATTGGCTCCTATGAATTTGAACAAGTTTAAATGCTCTGGAGCCATGTTTAGCAGCGTCGGAGATAGAGACGTTGATTTTGCAGAAAAAGTACTTTCAACGGATAGGGCCTACTATGCTAATATGAAACTGCTCAAAAGTAAAATGCTAACAGAACGATAAAAGTTAAAGATCTATGGAACGATAATAAGACCAATTATGATGTACGCAACGGAAATGATGTCGTTGACCATGAGATAAAAGAAAAACTAAGAACAACAGAAAGAAAGATAATGAGAAAAATACTGGGACTAGTAAAAACCAACGAGAATTGATATAGAATTAGGATGAATCACGAGATTTTGGAAGAACTGAAAGAGGAGGATATAATAGAAAAACTAAAAAGGCAGTGAATTAAATGGTTAGGACATGTATGGGAGGAGGACTGCACAGAGTACTTTATAACACCCTACAGTGGAACCCAAGAGGAAGAAGAAGACGTGGTAGACCCAGATCAAAATGGTTGAAAGAGGTGGAGAAGGACCTCAGTAGGTCAGGAGTGGTACATTAGATGAAGAAAACCTGGAATAGAAATAGGGTTAATGGGGTTTAAGATAATTAACATGATTTAAGTAATATAAATTGTACGCCTTAATCTCTTAATAAGAAATTATTGATGGAAGGGTTTAAATAGCGCAAACAGATACAAACCTAAACTTTCCACATTTTGCTTTAGCGGTAACAATTTCGACATGAAGCAGTAATTTTTTGGATTGCGATAATTCTTCTTTTTATTATTCTTCTTTTTCTTAGTCTTCGTCTTATTTTTCGTAGTTTCGAACCAGGTCTTGTGCTTTCAAGCTATGCTTAGTTTTGGAATTCTAAAGCCCATGTTTTTCTGGCCATGTCGCCATAAAAGGGATCAGTCCTTTCCAGGGGGTATGTCATTGGTTACATCCCCTTTGCGGTTGTCTGGGAATTCCTTATATCACCAAAGTTTCTTATCTTTTGTTATCTCTTCCGCCAGCGTTTGCTTGTGCCCCTTGCTCTCTAAAATTTCTGCCACTGCCCTATTCCACGTGGTTCTTGGCCGTTTGCAATTACGTCCAGGTCGCGTTCTTGCTGCCAATTCCTTATATTTAATAACTCCTTTGCGTTTTGTTGTGTTATCTCTCTGTGTCCGCTCGCCTTTTTCATCTGTTTCACTTTTCTTCTTAGATACATGAACTCCTGCACCACCCTATTATGTCCTCTCCGATGTACCATTTCTGCTCCTATCGTCTTCCTGGTCTTGTTTACACTGCTAGTACATATTTTTCGATTTGGCGTAAAAGGTCTGCTAATGCTCCCGATTACTACAGAGTTCGATGTCCCAGGTTGCTATTTGCATGTCCTTATTTCGTAGCCGTGTCTGCTTCCGTAAAATCAGTCAAGGTCGAGGCTTTAGTTTCCTAACAACGGGTTTTTCCAAAGTATGGTTGTTGGCCCTACGAAAAATCGAGTACCAATATTCGTTTATATCCCTTAATCTGTTCTGACACTCCTTTCAAATTAAAATGTCCGCCCAAATTTTTATGAGAATTTAAACGGTTGCTAGCTGCGATATTTCATTGTTTGTAAATATTTTAAGGCAAACTCCTCTTTTACTGTGTTGATATTATTGCGATTAAATATATGGGGTTTTTATTTGCAACACCATCGTTCACAACGAACTAAATTATCCAAGATACAATGCGTATTTTCTTGCTATTTGGGTGGTATAGTAGGTCTTGACATTTGACTCCTTAAATTCATGTTAATTTTTTCGTAATAAATTTTCACCTAACCAACCCGTCCGCTGTTATTTATAACAAAAATATCAGAATATTAATTTATCCATTCTTAAAATTAAGTAACATCACGGTGTTATATGAGCTGCTTACATAAAATAAATCGCGTGGGATGTACTATTAGTAGAAAGCCTGTATTTACGTATCGAACATATTCTAATACCTAAAATAACGCCCTGGAAACACTACTAGACTTAGTAAACCAAAGGGACCCTCGAACTCACTCGCGCGAGAGAAGTTCTAGCTTTTCAGCCGCGATAAATCACCCATAAGGACCTCTTATACCGAACACGACCGCTCTAAAATATCGCCGCAGCGAGCTAAAAAGGAGCCCTCCTCCTTCGCCTTCTGCATTCCTCCATCTGGTTATCTGCGGCTGCATTATGCATACACCCGACCGGTTGGTTCCCTTCGCTTACACATGCGCCCTCTTCATTAATTCAGGAAGGTAGTATGTAGGTGAGCCGTGGCCTGTGCTGCAGCAAGTCGCCGCCGTTCAATTTTAACGTAGTTAGCCGTGGTAGTCGAGAGCCGACGTAATTATACTGTCGGGTGTCGAAAGGCCCTGAAGAGAACACTGGAGGTCGGATCGGCTATCAAGCGGTAATCTCGGCGGCACTAATGTCCAGATTGATAGAGCTTAAAGCCTGAGATGGAGAAAAAATCGGTAATTACTATCATTTAGAGTGTGGCCGAGATACGTACGATGCAGACAGAATAACAAAATTGGAGGTGTGTGAATCTAGACTATCTTGTGGGCCATGATGCTATTGTTTAAAGATGTATTTATGATAATGAGATTTATATTCAATAAGTCTAAAAATAAGTTTTGGTAATGTTTGACACAAGGATAAAAACCTCCGAAGGCCTATCAAATGACATATTAATCGGTGACGAAATTCAATTCAATATAGCAGCAAAACATTATAATATGCAAATCCCAATACTGAAAACAAAACGCATAGAAGAAATAGAAGAATCTGTAATTGAATAAGTAATGAACTCTAAGTACCTAGGAGTCGAAACCACAAGTCATCGAGAACTCACTGGAGAAATACAAACTCACAACACGAGGGCAATCCAAGTAACAAGCTGTCTAAGGGCTACGGTATGGAGGAATACATATATGAGAACAGACGGGAAAGTTAAAATCTATAAGACAATGGTACATGGCCACATGGACCTGGCCAGAAACAAAGAGCAACAAAAATTAAGACGCTAAGCTCCATAATAAATGTTGCCATCCAGTCGAGAGATACATATTGGAGGTGTGATGAAATGGTCGGAAACAAGAAGAAGACAATGGAAAGAACGCATGGAAAGAATGAATGAGGAAAAAAGTAGCTCACATTTATATGAATGAACCAGCTAAAGGGAAAAGATGATCTGAAGGTCCAACCGCTAGATGGGTCCACATAATAAGGCAGAAGATAAATAGGGATTGGTCCATAGTCGAAGGAAGAAGAAAAAGAAGAAAAAGAAGAAAACAATATTTGCAAAATACCAGTCAGAAGAAAAAGTTTTGGCAGAGGAGCCAAAGATATGATGGAAAGGGTTGAAATATTTTTTTCAAGTGCTTGTACTTGTTCATTACACAATAGAACGAAGTCTTTTATAATTCGTTTATTTTATATAGTAAGAATGGTGGTATAAAAAACGATGTGAATTACAGAATGGAGTCGATCGAACAACTTATTCGCAACTATCATTCACCTGATTTCGCCAAGAAGCCCCGACGATTAAAACTGCCTCTGAGATAGACTGAGAGACATTGTTAGTTCCTTCTTTTGAAACATACACAAAAGCAAATTTTTAATCACATCAGATGTAGATTTTGTAGTTTCTCTGTTATAATTTAAGTTTTTAAAGCTTTTGTATACGTTTCTTCTTCTAATTTTACTTATCCCGAAGAGAAATTAAGTTTTTTTTCTTCATATAAAATGGA
This sequence comes from Osmoderma eremita, assembly GCA_031763485.1. NCBI lineage: Eukaryota > Metazoa > Arthropoda > Insecta > Coleoptera > Scarabaeidae > Osmoderma > Osmoderma eremita. The sequence goes on along the minus strand of JARFOC010042834.1, from coordinate 1,012 downwards.
ATAAAAATCTTGTCTTAAATGGTAAAAAAAATGCAATTAGGAAATAACCATCATAGACTCCTACAATATATGGTATATTTTATGGATTATATTTTATTTAATTGCATGTTTTAATTGCCGAGCACTTAGAAAAAGTATTTCAATCCTTTCCACCTGAAATACCTGAAGAACAAGGAGTTATAATCTCAATATTTGAATATCCTGACCGAATGGCCATGCCAGTCAATACCATTAAATTAAACGAGTGCTGGTATGTGATCAAAAGAAATCTCGATTCAAAGAAACCACCCGTTATCTGGTGACTTAATTCCTAGTACAGTAATGAAGCAGCAACCAAAAAAGCATTAATAGCCAAAACTTATATTCAACACCATATCAAGAATCCTAATGGAAAGTTTCCCATATAATTCTCATACCAAAACCTAAAAAAAAAAAAAACACGAGGAACGCCAGATCTATGGCAAAATACCGAAATACGTATCCAGGAGTTCTTCACTCATCGAGGTGGTAAGGGTATTTTTTTATTTTTTACTATTGTAAGCCACCGTATTCTATTTTGTATTTTATAGACGTGTTAATGGCTTTACCAAGTTTTCACGGCATTTTTTTCAGGAAGGACGTTGATATCTCGTCTGCACCTATAGCTTTTGAAATATTTACACCATATATAGTTGTTTTACGTGTAGTAGAGGCTGCCCTACATCTTTTTTAAAACTGTCGCAGCGTGTATAAGATATTTGTTCATGTTAACTAAGATTTCTTTGGTAGAGGGCAGTCTTATAGGACGGAGGTAGTAAATATAGAGAATCTCTTATATCATAGGCTTTTGGAGTATTTGTGGAAAATTCAGTTTTATGCTTGAATGCAAAGCATAATAGTTCATAAATATAGCTATCAAAGAAAGTCAATATGAAAGAGGAACCTGTAAAATTACTTGTAGCCAATACTCTGGCGCGAAGATAATACCAACATGAATTATATGCGCATATAATTCATGTTGGTATTATCTTCG